>CAUYQU010103471.1:0-16170 GCA_963574635.1 Cheracebus regulus
ATGCACAGGAATGTTCATTGCAGCACTGTTTACAATAGCAAAGACTTGGAACCAACCCAAATGCCCATCAATGATAGACTGGACAGGGAAAATGTGGCACATATATACCATGGAATACTATGCAACCATAAAAAAAGGATGAGTTTATGTCCTTTGTAGGGACATGGATGAAACTGGAAACCATCATTCTCAGCAAACTGACACAAGAACAGAAAATCAAACACCACATGTTCTCACTCATAGGCGGGTGTTGAACAATGAGAACACATGGACACAGGGAGGGGAGCATCACACACTGAGGTCTGTGGGGGGGAACTGGGGAGGAACAGCAGGGGGTGGAGTGTTGGGGAGGGATAACATGGGGAGAAATGCCAGATATAGGTGATGGGGAGGAAGGCAGCAAACCACATTGCCATGTATGTACCTAGGCAACAATTCTGCATGTTCTTCACATGTACCCCCAAACCTAAACCGTAATAAAATAAAAAAAATAAAGCAGGGTGGATGGGAAAGTGTTAACAGATTGAAATTCTCCCTAATTGTTCTTCAGTGTATATAGTGACCAGTTAAGGGAGGAGGAGAGAAACAGAAGAGAGGAAAGGGAGAAGGAGAGAGATGGGATAAGAAGGGTGAGATAAAAATCAATGAATGACACAGGCACTCACAAAGGGAAAGAAGTCCCCTTCAGGAAGTTCTTAAATTGCTCTTTATCCTTGAGCTTTCAAGCTCCCCTCAGAATGACGGAGTTTTGAAATCAGGAAATATGAATCCTCTTCTATTTTGGTTCTTCTTTTGCAATGTTGTTTTGGCTATTTGGGGTCCCTTGAGGTTACATCTGAATTTTAGGACCGATTTTTTTCCTATGTCTACAAAAAAAACATGCTCTTGAGATTTTGATAGGGGTGCATTTATTCTGTAGATTGCATTAGGTAGTATTGTCATCTTAACAATATGAAGTCTTCCAATCTATGAATAAATACATTTAGTTATGTCTTATTTATTTCTCTTTCTGCAATGTCTTATGGTTTCAGTATACAAAACTTTCAAGTCTTTAGATTTATTTCTGTGTATTTTATTATTTTTGATGCAATTGTAAATAGAATTGTTTTCTTAGTTTCCTTTTCAAATGGTTCATTGTTAGTGTATAGAAATACGACTGATTTTCGTGTGTTGATCTCGTATTTTGCAGTTTTGCTTAATTTGTTTATAACTCAAAGTTCTTTTTTGAAATCTTTAGGATTTTCTACATATAAGATCACTTCATCCACCAACAAAAATAATTGTATTGCTTTCTTTCAAATTTGTATGCAGAGATAATTTTCTTTTTTTTTTCTAATCCTCCGATATATTTCTTTTTCTTGCCTTATTGCCCTGGTTAGAACTTTCAGTACTATGTTGAATAGAAATTTTGATAGTTATTGTTGTCTTCTTCCTCATCTTAGAAAAAGCATTTTCAGTCTTTTAAAATAATGTATGCTATTAGCTGTGGGTTACTCATATATGACCGTAATCATGTTGAGAAAGTTTCTTCTTTTCCTAGTGTATTGAGTGTTTTTATCATGAAAAGGTGTTAAATGCTGTCAAATTTGGAGGTGGGTATCAATTGGGACGATCATGTATTCTCTTCATTCTATTAATGGGGTATATTACATTTATTTATTTTCATATGTTGATACATTATTATATTCCTGGAATAAATTCCACTTGGTTATAGAGTATAATCCTTTTAATGTGCTGTTGAATTCAATTTGCTGATGTTTTATTGAGGATATTTGTATCACTATTAATGAGGGATGTGGTTTTCTTTTCTTGTAGTGTCTTTGTCTGCCTTTGGAATCAGGGCAATGCTGGACTCAAAACAAGTTAGGAAGTGGTTCCTCCTCTTCAAAATTTTTGGAAAAGTATGAAAAGGATTAGTGTTATTCCTTCTTTAAACATTTGCTAAAATTTGTCAGCAAAGCCATTTGGTCCACGTGTTTTGGGATGTGGGAGGAGGTTTTCGATTATTGATTCAATCTCCTTACTTGTTACTGATCTATTGAGATTTTCTATTTCTTCATGAGTAAATTTAGATAAATTGTGTTTCTAGGAATTTATTCATTCACCTAGATTATTCCATTTGTTGGCATACTGTTGTTCAGTGTATTATCTTATAATCCTTTTTATTTTTGTAAATTTGTTTTCATGCCCCCACTTTCATTTCTGATTTTTGTAACTGAAATCTTCTTGCTGTTTTTCTTAGTCAATCTACCTAAAGGTTTGTCAATTTTGTTGACCTTTTCAAAGAGGTGACTTAGGGTTTCACTGACTTTTTTCTACTTTATTCTATATTTTAGTTATCACTGCACTAATTTCAATTATTCTTTCATAGCAAGCAAGCTTTGGATTTATTTTGCTATTCTTTTCCTAATTTCTTAAGGTGTAAAGTTAGATTCTTGATTTTAGATCTTACTTTTTAAATTTTGTGCCCTTACAGCTATAAATTTCCTTCTTAGTGCTACATTCACTGTATCCCATGAGATTTTGTATGTTTTGGTTACATTTTAATTTATAAAGATATTTTCTAATTTGCATTGTGAGATTTTTGACCTTTTAGTCGTTTAAGAGTGTGTTGTTTAATTTACACATATTTGTGAATGCTTTAGTTTTCCTTTTCTTATTGCATTCTAGTTTAATTCTATTGTGAGCAGAGACGATATTTTGTATGATTTCAAATTTTGTAAAATTTTTAAATACCTCTTTTATGACTGAACATATTGTCTATTCTGGAGAACATTCTATGTGCCTTTGAGGGAAATATGTATTCTGTCATCATTGGATCAATGTTTCCTTATGTCTATTATATGTAATTGATTGATAGAGTTGTCTAAGTAATCTATTCCATTATTAATCTTATGTCTAGTTGTTCTATCCATTTTTGAAAGTGAGATGTTGAAGTCTACAACTGTTATTATAGGACTGTTATTTATTCCTTCAGTTTTGTTAATGATTTCTTCATAGAGTTTGGAGCTATTACATTTAGTACATATATGATCATAATTTTTATATCCTCCTGTGGAAACTGAGATTTTTATTAATGCACGATGTTATTTGTCTCTTGTAACAATTTTTATGTAAAGTGTCTATTAGCTTTGGCTGCAAAACAAAATACTGAAGACCAGGAGGCTGAAACAAAAGAAATTTATTTTCTCAGAGTTTTGGAGGCTAGAAGCCCAAGAGCAATGTTCTGTCAGAGTTGGTTACTGCTGAGGTCTCTCTTCCTGGATTGTAGACATTCACCTTCTTGCTGTGTTCCCATATCTGCGTTCTTACTGTGTCTTCTCTCTCACTATATCCTCTGTGTACATGTAGTCAGAGAGAGGTATCTGGTGTCTTCTTTTGTTATGAAGACTATTAGATTAAGGCCTTACACTTATAACCTCACTTAACCTTTATTACCTCCTTATAGGCCCTGTCTCCAAATACAGTCATATTGGGGACTAGGGCTTTAAAATATAAAGTTTAGGGAAAACAGTTTTGACCATAAAAAGTCCAGTTTGTCTGATATGAATACAGTCACCCTAGCTCTCTTTTGGTTACTACTTGTGTAGAATGTCTTTTTCCATTCTTTCAATTTCAATCTCAATGTTTCTTTATCCCTAAAGTGAGTCTTTTATGCAATATACAGTTGTACCATGTTTTTTTTTTCAAAATTTATTCTGCAAATCTCTGCCTTTTGAATGAAGTGTTTAATCCATGTGCATTTAAAGTAATTAGTGATGAGGAAGGACTTACTTGAGCCATTTTGCTATTAGTTTTCTATATGTCTTATACAATTTTCAGTGATCAATTTTATAATTTTATTTTTTGTAACATGATTATGTTTTACATTTATATTCTTTTCTTTTCCATTCATCCCCCTCTCTCCTTCCTGAAGCAGGAGAATCTCTCTCTTTTTTTTTTCTTTGATGGAGTCTTGCTGTTTCGCAAGGCTGGAGTGCAGTGACATGATCTTGGCTCACTGCAACCTCCATCTCCCGGATTCAAATGATTCCCCTGCCTCAGCCTCCCGAGTAGCTGGGACTACAGGTGGGCACCACCAGGCTTGACTAATTTTTTGTATTTTCGTAGAGACGAGGTTTCACTATGGCGAGGATGGCCTCAATCTCCTGACGTCATGATCTGCCTGCCTCGGCATCCCGAAGTTCTGGGATTATAGACGTGAGCCACCATGCCCAGCTGCGATCTCTCTTTTTAAAATTTATGTTTTCAATAAGTTTTTGGGAGCCAGGTGGTGTTTGGTTACATGAATAAGTTCTTTAGCAATGATTTCTGAGATTTTGGTGCACCCATCACCTGAGTAGTGTACATTGTAGTCAATGTGTAGTCTTTCATCCCTTACCCCCTTTCCACACTTTAGGCTGAGTCCCCAAAGTCTATTGTATCATTTTTATCCCTTTGCATCCTCATGGCTTAGCTCTCACTTATAAGTAAGAATATATGATGTTTTGTTTACCATTCCTGAGTTACTTTGCATAGAATAATGGTCTCAAATTCCATCCAAGTCTCTATGAATGCTATTATTACATTCTTTTTTATGGTTGACTAGTATTCCATGGTGTCTGTGTATATATATATATTTCTTTATCCACTCATTGAATGATGGGCATTTGGGCTGGTTCTATATTCTTGGAATTGCAAATTGTGCTGCTATAAATATGCATCTGCAAGTATATTTCTCATATAATGACTTCTTTTTCTCTGGGTAGCTATGCAGTAGTCGGATTGCTGGGTCAAATGGTAGTTCTATTTTTAGTTATTTAAGGAATCTCCACCTTGTTTTTCATAGTGGTTGTGCTACTTTACATTCACACCAGCAGACTAAGTGTTGCCTTTTTGCCACATCCATGCCAATATCTATTATTTTTTTACTATGGTCATTCTTGCAGGAGTAAGGTGGTATTGCACTGGGTTTTGATTTGCATTTCCTTGACCATTAGTGTTAATGAGCATTTTTTTTATGTTTACTGGCCATTTGTATATCTTCCTTTGAGAATTGTTTATTCACGTACTTAGCTCACTTTTTGATGGAATTATTTTTTTCCTTGCTGATTTGTTTGAGTTCCTTATAGATTCTGGATATTAGTCCTTTGTCAAATGTATAGATTGAGAAGACTTTCTACCACTCTGTGGATTGCCTATTTACTCTAATTGTTTCTTTTGTTTTGCAGAAGCTTTTTAGTTTAATTAAGTCCCATTCATTTATCTTTGTTTTTGCTGCATTTGCCTTGGGTTCTTGGTCACAAAGTCTTTGCCTAAGTCAATATCTAGAAGAGTTTTTCCAATGTTACCGTCTATAAATTTTACGGTTTAAGGTATTAGACTTAAGTTCTTCATTCATCCTGAGTTGTTGTTTGCATAAGGTGAGAGATGACGATCCAGTTTCACTTTTCCACATGTGGCTTGCCAACTATCCCAGCACCATTTATTGAATAAGAGTGTCCTTTCCCCACTTTATGTTTTCATTTGCTTTGTCAAAGATCAGTTGGCTGTTAGTATTTGGCTTTATTTCTGGGTTCTCTAATCTGTTCCATTGGTCTATGTTCCTATTTTTATCCAGTACCATGCTGTTTTGCTAACTATAGACACATAGTATTGTTTGAAGTCAGTTAATATGATGCTTCCAGATTTGTTCTTTTTAGTCTTGCTTTGTTTTACAGATCCTGTGAGGTTTATGCTTTATGAAGGTTCTATTTTGGTGTATTTTGGAGGATTTGTTTCAAGATTTAGAGCTCCTTTTAGTACTTCTCTCAGCATTTGTCTGAAAATGACCATATCTTTTTTTTTTTATTTATGAAGCTTAGTTTCACTAGCTACAAAATTCTTAGATGATAATTGTTTTGTTTAAGTAGTCTAAGGATAGGGCCTCAATCCCCTCTAACTTGTAGGGTTTCTCCTGAGAAATCTGTCATTAGTCTGATAGAGTTTTCTTTATAAGTTGCCTTGAGCTTTAGCCTCACATCTCTTAAGATTCTTTCCTTCCTCTTGACTTCAGATAACCTGATGAGTATGTACCTAGGCAATCATCTTTTTGTGATGAATTTCTCAGGTGTTTTTTGTGCTTCTCGTATTTGTATTTCTAGATCTCTAGCAAGGCTAGGCAAGTTTTCCTGGATTATTTTCTCAAATATATTTTCTAAACTTTTAGATTTCTCCTATTTCTCAGGAACACCAATTATTCTTGTGTTTGGTGGTTTAACATAATTCCAAATTTGTTTGATTTTTGTTTTTGTTGGATTGTATTAATTTGAAAACCTTGTCTTCAAGCTCTGAAGTTCTTTCTTCTGCTTGTTCAGTTTCTATGGCTGAGACTTTCCATTGCATTTTGCATTTGACTAAGTGTGTCCTTGATTTCTATATGTTGTGAATGCTTTTTATTTGTGCCGTCTATTTCACTGAAGATTCTCCCGTTCATATCTTTTATCTTTTTATATTTCATTAAGTTGGACTTTATCTTTCTCTGGTGCCTCATTGATTAGCATAATAACTGACCTTCTGAATTCTTTTTCTGTCAATTCAAAAATTTCTTTTTGGTTTTAAGCCATTTCTAGTGAGCCAGTGTGATCTTTACTGGATAGTAAGTAACCTTGCTTTGTCATATTACCAGAATTGTTTTTCTGGTTGCTTGTCATTTGTGTAGACTATGTCAGAGGGAAGATCTGAGGCTCAAAGGCTGCTGTTCAGATTCTTTTGTTCCACAGGGTGCTGAGGGTTCTTCTTCCTCCATATCCTCACCAGCATTTGCTATTGCCTGTTTTTTTTGTTTTTTTTTGTTTTTTCTATTGTCTTTGTCCATAAGACCCTGTCATCCAGGCTGGAGGGAAGTGGTCCAGCCACAACTTACTGCACCCTTAACTTTCCAGACTCAAGTGATCCTTTAGCCTTAGCCTCCCAAGACACTGTGATGACAGGCATGTGCCACCATGCCCAGCTATACTGTTTTCTTTTTCTTACTTTTTGTGGAAATGAGATTTCACTATGTTGCCCAGGATGGTCTCAAACTCCTGGGCTCCAATGCTGGGAATATAGGTGCAGGTCAATGCACATGGACACCTATTTTTTTAATAAAAGTCATTTTTAAATTGAGAGAGATGATATATCATTTTACTTTTGACTTGCATTTATCTGATAATTAGTGAGTTTGAGCATTTTTTCATATACCTGTTGGCCATTTGTGTATTTTCTTTTGAAAAATATCTCTTTAGATCTTTTGCCTCTTTTTTATTATTATGCTTTAAGTTATGGAATACATGTGCAGAACATGCAAGTTTGTTACATAGGTATACATGTGCCACAGTGGTTTGCTGCACCCATCAACCTGTCATCTACATTAGCTATTTCTCCTAATGCTAACCCTTCCCTAGCCTCCCAACCCCTGAGAGGCCTCAGTTTGTGATGTTCTCCTCCCTGTGTCTATGTGTTCTCATTGTTCAACACTCACTTATGAGTGAGAACATGCGGTGTTTGGTTTTCTGTTCCTGTGTTAGACTGCTGAGAATGATGGTTTCCAGATTCATTCATGTCCCTACAAAGGACATGAACTCATCTTTTTTTATGGCTGCATAATATTCCATGGTGTATATGTGCCACATTTTTCTTTGTCCAGTCTATAATTGATGGACATTTGGGTTGGTTCCAAGTCTTTGTTATTGTGAACAGTGCTGCAATAAACATACGTGTGCATGTGCCTTTATAGTAGAATGATTTATAACCCTTTAGGTACATACCCAGTAATGGGATTGCTGGGTCAAATGGTATCTCTGGTTCTAGATCTTTGAGGAATCACCACACTGTCTTCCACAATAGCTGAACTAATTTGCACTCCCACCAACAGTGTAAAAGTGTTCCTGTTTCTCCACATCCTCTCCAGCATCTGTTGTCTCCTGACGTTTTAATGATTGACATTCTAACTGGCGTGAAATGGTATCTCAACATGATTTTGATTTGCATTTCTCTAGTGACCATTGATGATGCTTCTTTTTGCCTATTTTAAAATCGGATTGTTTTGTTTTTGCTAGTGAGTTTTTTGAGTTCCTGGTGTATCTGGTTATGAATATTTTGTCAGATGGATCTATTGCAGTTATTCTCTCCCAGTATGCATGTTGTCTCTTCACTTTGTTGATTGTTTCCTTTGTTGTGCAGAAGATTTTTAGCTTGATATAATTCCTTTTGTCTATATTTGCTTTGGTTGCCTTTGTCTGTTGGGTACAAAAACCTTTTCTGGTTGGGCATGGTGACCCATGCCTGTAATCCCATCACTTTGAGAGGCTGAGGTGGGAAGATTTCTTGTGCTCAGGAGTTTGGGGCTAGCCTGGGCAACATGGTGAAACCCTGTATCTACAAAAAATACAAAAATTAGCTGGTTGTGGTGACACATGCCTGTATTCCCAGCTATTTCAGAGACTGAGATGGAATCATCACTTGAGTCCCAGGAGATCAAGGATACAGTGAGCATGATCATGCCACTGCACCCCAACCTGGGTGACAGAGCAAGACCCTGTCTCAAAAAATACAATAAAATAATAAAATAATCTTTTTTCAGACCAATGTTCTGGGTGTTTCCTCAATGTTTTCTTCTTAGTAGTTTTATAATGTCAGGTCATAGATTTAAGCCTTTAATCTATTTGATTTGATTTTTGTGTATGGTGAGAGACAGGGGTCTAGTTTTATTCTTCTACATATATTGAGCTTTCCCAGAACCTTTTATTGTAAATATTGACTTTTTCTCATTGTATGTTCTTGGTGCCTTTGTTTATGATGAGTTGGTTGTTAATGCATGGATTTATATCTGGGTTTTCTGTTTTGTTCCATTACTCTATGTGTCTCTTTCTATACCAATAACATGCCAAACATGCTGTTTTGGTTGCTATAACTTTGTACAAATTTTGAAGTCAGATAGATGCCTTTATAATTATATATATATATATATATAATTATTATTTCTCAGAATTGCCTTGGCTATTCAGGGACTTTTTCTGTGAAGAATATCATTGGAATTTATTACAGAGATTGCATTTAATCTGTAAATTGCTTTGGACAGTATTGCCATTTTAATATTAATTTTTAATAATTCATGAGAATAGAATATCTTTACATATTCTGTGTCTACTTTAATTCTTTTTTAATTACAGTGTTATAGTTTTCTTCACATATCTCTTTCACTTCTTTAGTTAGATTGGTTCCTTGATATTTTATATTTTTTGTAGCTATTATAAATAAGGTTGCTTTCTTGATTTCTTTTTCAGATTGTTCAATTTTGATGTGTATAAATGCTACTTATTTTTCCATGTTGAGTTTTGTATCCTGCAACTTTACTAAATTCATTTACCAGCTCTAACTGTCTCCTGGTAGAATTGCTAGGTTTTTCTAAGTATAAGATCATAAGATCATGTCATCTGTGAACAAAGCTAATTTGACTTCTTCCTTTCCAGTTTGTATGCCCTTATTTTTTCCTCTTTCCATATTGCTCTGGCCAGTACTGCCAGTATAATGTTGAATAATAATGAGAGTGGGTATCCTTGTCCTGTTCCTGACCTTAGAATAAAGGCCTTCAATTTTTCCCCATTCAGTATTATGTTAGTTATGGGTTTGTCATATATGGACTTTATGATTTTGAGGCATATTGCTTCTGTGCCTAGTTCACTGAGGGTTTTTATTGTGAAGGAATGCTGGATTTTATCAAACGCTTTTTAGACATCTATTGAAATGATCATATGGTTGAAGCATCTATTGAAGTGATCTTTTTGATTACGTGAATATGATGTATAATGTTTTTCGATTTGTGTATGTTGAACTGTTTGTTCATCCCTGGAATGAACTGCATTTGATCATGGTGAATGATCTCTTTAAAGTGTTCTTGAATGTATTTGCTATTTTTTTTTTGAGGATTTTTGTATATGTGTTTATTAGTAATATTGGCTTGCAGATTTTTTTTGTCATGTCTTTGTTTGTTTTTTATTATGGTAATGTTGGCCCCACAGAATGAATTTGGAAGTATTCCCTCCTCTGCAATTTTTAAAAGAATTTAGGTAATATTGGTATTAGTTCTTAAGTGCTTTGTAGAAGTAAGCAGTGAAGCCATCAGGTCCTGGGTTTTTTTTTTGTTTGTTTGTTTTTGATGGGTGACTTTTTATTATGTCTTCAATTTCATTACTCATTATTATTGTTCTGTTGTGGTTTTCTATTTCTTCATGGTTCAAACTTGGTAGATTGTACTCACCCAGTAATTTATCCATTTTTTCTAGGTTTTCCAATGTGTTGGCATATAGTTGTTCATAATAGTCTCTAATGGTTCTTCATATTTCTGAGTTCTCAGTTGTTATTTCTCCAGTGTCAGTTTTGTTTATCTTTTCAAAAAAAACAACTTTGCATTATGTTAACCTTGTGTAATTTTTAGTCTCAATTTTATTTATTTCTGCACTGATCAATGATATTTTGGTGGTCTCAGTTGTTATGTCTCCTTTTTCATTTCTAATATTATTTATTTGGCCTTTCTTTCTTTTTTCATGGTCTAGCTGAAGGTTTGTTGATTTTGTTATCTTTTCAGAAAAGAAAATTTTTGGTTTGTTAAATTTCTGTGTGTTTTAATTTCAACGATACTTATTTCTGCTTTGTATTTATTTTTTTTTCCTACTAATTTGGGGCTTGGTTTGTTCTTGCTTTTCTAGTTCCTTTAGGTGCATCATTAGATTCTGTATTTTGTCATTCTACTTTTTTGATATAGATGTTTATTGCTATAAACTTCCCTCTTAGTACTGTTTTTGCTGTATCTCACAGGTTTTGTATGTTGTATATTTATTTCTATTTATTAAACTTCTAATTTTCTTCTTAATTTCTTCATTGAGCAACAACAGAGCTCACAACTCAGCATTTGAGCTCCTATAAGGGACAAACTGTCTCCTCAAGTAGCTCCCTGATCCCCATATATCCAAAGAGTCACCTCATAAAGGAGAGCTCAGGCTGACATCTGGCTGGTATCCTTTGGGACAAAGATAACAGAAGAGGAAACTGGCAGCAGCCTTTACTGTTCTGCAGTCACCACAGGTGATCCCCAGGCAAGCAGGGTCTGGAGTGGACCTCCAGCAGTCCTACAGCGGAGAGGTGTGACTGTTAGAAGGAAAACTGAAAAACAGAAAGAAATAACTTTATCATCAATGAAAAGGACATCCATTCAGGGACCCCATCCGAAAGTCACCAACTACAAAGATCACAAGTAGATAAATCCACAAAGATGGGAATAAACCAGTGCAAAAAGGATGAAAACACCCAAAACCAGAACACCTCTCCTCCTCCAAGGGACCACAACTCCTCACCAGCAAGAGAACAAAGCTGGATGGAGAATGAGTCTGATGAATTGACAGAAACCGGCCTCAGACGGTGGGTAATAACAAACTTCTCTGAGCTAAAAGAACATGTCCTAACCCAATGCAAAGAAACTAACAAACTTGAAAAAAGGTTTGACAAAATGCTAACGAGAATAAACAGCTTAAAGAAGAATATAAATGACTTGATGGAGCTGATAAACACAACACGAGAGCTTCACAAAGCATACACAAGTTTCAATAGCTGAATCAACCAAGCAGAAGAAAGGATATCAGAGATTGAAGATCAATTCAATGAAATAAAATGAGAAGGCAAGATTAGAGAAAAAAGAGTGAAAAGAAATGAACAAAGCCTCCAAGAAATATGGGATTATGTGAAAAGACTTAATCTACATTTGATAGGTGTACCTGAGTGTGATAGAGAATGAATCCAAGCTGGAAAACACTCTTCAGGATATTATCCAGAAGAACTTCCTCAGCCTGGCAGGGCAGGCCATTATTCAAGTCCAGGAGATACAGAGAATGTCACAAAGATATTCCTCAAGAAGAGTAACCCCAAGGCACATAAAATCATCAGATTCACCAGGGTTGAAATGAAGGGAAAAAATGCTAAGGGCAGCGAGAGAGAAAGGTTGGGTTACCCACAAAGGGAAGCCCATCAGACTTACAGCGGGTCTCCTGGCAGAAACCATACAAGTCAGAAGAGAGTGGGGGCCAATATTCAACATCCTTAAAGAAAAGAACTTTCAACCTAGAATTTCATATCCAGCCAAACTAAGCTTCATAAGTGAAGGAGAAATAAAATCCTCATGAGCAAGCAATTACTGAGAGATTTCATCACCATACAAGACCTCCTCAAAGAAGCGCTAAACATAGAAAGGAACAACCAGTACCAGCCACTCCAAAAATGCACCAAATGATAAAAGCATCGACACAATGAATAAACTGCATCAACTAATGGGCAAAACAACCAGCTAGCATCAAAATGACAGGATCAAATCCACACATAACAATATTAACCTTTTTTTTTTTTACTATTATTGCAGATGATTTTTATTGTTTTATAAAGTTAACTTTTTTTCTTACATATATATTTTTATTCTATTTTAGATTCTGGGGTACATCTGCAGATGATGTAGAATTCTTGCATAGGTACATACATGGCAATGTGGTTTGCTGCCTCCATCCCCATGTCACCTAAATCTGGCATTTCTCCCCATGTTATCCCTCCCCAGCCTCCCTACCCCCACTGTCCCTCCCCTATTCTCCCCCAACAGACCCCAGTGTATGCTGCTCCCCTCCCTGTGTCCATGTGTTCTCACTGTTCAATACCTGCCTACAAGTGAGAACATGCTGCATTTGTTTTTCTGTTCTTGTGTCAGTTTGCTGAGAATGATAGTTTCCAAATTCATTCATGTCCCTACAAAGGACACTAACTTATCGTTTTTTATGGCTGCATAGTATTCCATGGTGTATATGTGCCACATTTTCCTTGTCCAGTCTATCATCCATGGGCATTTGGGTTGGTTCCAGGTCTTTGCTATTGTAAACGGTGCTGCAGTGAACATATGTGTGCATGTGTTTTTATAACAGAATGATTTGTAATCCTTTGGATATATACCCAATAATGGAATTGCTGGATCAAATGATATTTCCAATTCTAGGTCCTTGAGGAATCACCACACTGTCTTCCACAATGGTTGAACTCATTTACACTCCCACCAACAGTGTAAAAGTGATCCTATATCTCCACGTCCTCTCCAGCATCTATTGTCTCCAGATTTTTTAATGATTTCCATTCTAACTATCGTGAAATGGTATCTCAATATGGTTTTGATTTGCATTTCTCTAATGACCAGCAGTGATGAGCATTTTTCCTATGTTTATTGGCTTCATATATGTCTTCTTTTGAAAAGTGTCGGCTCATATCATTGGCCCACTTTTGAATGGGTTTGTTTGTTTGTTTCTTGTAAATCTGTTTTAGTTCTTTGTAGATTCTGGATATTAGCTCTTTGTCAAATGGGTAGATTCTTAACCTTAAAGGTAAATGGGCTAAATGCCCCCATCAAAAGACACAGGTTGGCAAATTGGATAAAAAGTCAAAAACCATCCGTGTGCTGTATCCAGGAAACTCATCTCACATGCAAAGACACACACAGTCTCAAAATAAAGGGATGGAGGAAGATTTACCAAGCAAATGGAGAGCAAAAAGAAGCAGGAGTTGCAATCCTAGTCTCTGATAAAATAGACTTTAAAGCAACAAAGCTCAAAGAGACGAGGAAAGGCATTAAATAATGGTAAAAAGATCAATGCAACAAGAAGAGCTAAGAATCCTAAATTTATACGCACCCAATACAGGAGCACTCAGATACATAAAGCAAGCGCTTAACAACCTATAAAGAGACTTAGACTCCCACACAATAATAGTGGGAGAATTTAACATTCCATTGTCAGTATTAGACAGATCAACGAGACAGAAAACTAAAAAGAATATCCAGGACGTGAACTCAGATCTGAACCAAACAAACCTAATAGACATCTACAGAACTCTCCACCTAAATCCAGAGAAAATACATTCTTCTCAGCACCACATCACACCTATGCTAACATTGACCACATAAGTGGAAGTAAATCACTCCTCAGCAAATGCAAAAGAACAGAAATCATAACAAACAGTGTCTCAGACCACGGTGCAATCAAATTAGAACTCAGGATTAAGAAACTAACTCAGAACCACAGAACTTCATGGACGCTGAACAACTGGCTCTTGAATGTTGACTGCAGAAACAATGAAATGAAGGCAGAAATAAAGATGTTCTTCAAAACCAACAAGAACAGAGACACAACATACCAGAATCTCTGGAACACATTTAAAGCAGTGTCTAGAGGAAAATTTATAGCAATAAATGCCCACATGAGAAGCAAGGAAAGATCTAAAATCGACACCCTATCATCAAAATTGAAAGAGCTAGAGGAACAAGATAAAAAAAAACTCAAAAGCTAGCAGAAGACAAGAAATAACTAAGAGCAGAACTGAAGGAGATAGAAACACAAAAAAAAATTTCAAAAAAATCAATAAATCCAGGAGCTAGTTTTTTGAAAAGACCAACAAAATAGACAGACTGCTAGCCTGATTAATAAAAAAGAAAAGAGAGAAGAATCAAATAGATGCAATAAAACAAGATAAAGGGGATATCACCACCGATTCCACAGAAATGCAAACTACCATCAGAGATTACTACAAACTATTCTATGCACACAAACCAGTAAACCTGGAAGAAATGAATAAATTCCTGGACACTTGCACCCTCCCAAGACTAAACCAGGAAGAAGTCAAAACCCTGAATAGACCAATAACAAGGTCGGAAGTTGAGGCAGTAATCAATAGCCTACCAAGCAAAAAATGCCCAAGTCCAGATGGGTTCACAGCCAAATTCTACCAGACATACAAAGAGGAGCTGGTACCATTCCTTCTGAAATTATTCCAAACAATCCAAAAAGAGGGAATCCTTCCCAAATCATTTTATGAGACCAACATTATTCTGGTACCAAAACCTGGCAGAGACTCAACAAAAAAAGTAAACTTTAGACCATAATCCATGATGAACTTAGATGCAAAAATCTTCAGTGAAATACTGGCAAACTGATTGCAACAGCACATCAAAAAGCTTACAAAAATAATAAATCAAAAAGCTTATCCATCATGATCAAGTAGGCTTCATCCAACATACTCCTGCATCTCAATCATCTTCATTCCTATTCATATTCTGGATTCTATTGCCATCATTTCATTTATCTTGGCCTGGTTCAGAACCCTTTCTGGAGAGGTGGTGTGGTCATTTGGTAGAATGAAGACACTTTGGCTTTTTGAGTTGCAGAGTTCTTGCTTTGGTTCTTTATTTGTCTTTCTGTAGGCTGATATTTCTTTAACCTTTGAAGTTGCTGACCTGTGGATGTGTGTTTTTATTTTTCCCTTTTTATCCTATTTGAGTGCTTTTAGTGTTTGATTGTGGTATAATGTGGATTCAGCCAACTGGTTTGGTTTTGGAAAATTTTAGTTGGTCATTACTCAGCTCCGAACTTCTGGACTGCATGCTTTAACTCTGGGGGACTTGTATTGGTCCCCATCTTTGTTTTTTGGCTTCTCAAGGCTATGAATACAGCGAACTTGGGGAGCTGAGGAGCTCCTAGACCTCTGGTCAATACACTTTAATGAGTGGTATCAGCCAAAGCATTTCATAGTGCAATGGCAGTGGGATCTGTCCTAATTTTCATATGGTAGTGGCAGCAGCAGTGCCAGTGTGGCATGGTGCACACTCATCATCTATGGCAGAGTACTAGTGGTTTCCAGGATGCCTGCCTCCATGTGGGCACTCAACACAATAGCAGAGAAAGCACAGCTTGGTGGGGCATGGGGGTCTTTTTGTTGTTGTACTTTGGATTCTGGGGTACATGTGCTGATTATACAGGCTTGTTGGATAGGTACATACTTGGCCAGGTGGTTTGCTTCCTCCATCCCCCCATCACCTGCAACTGGCATTTCTCCTCATGTTATCCCTCCCAGGCTCCTCTCTCCTGCTGTCCCTCCCTTAGCTCCCCACTACCAACCCCAGTGTGTAACGCTCCTTTCCCTTGTTCATGTGTTCTCGTTGTTCAACACCTGCCTATGAGTGAGAACATGCAGTGTTTGGTTTTCTGTTCTTGTGTCAGTTTGCTGAGAGTGATCGTTTTCAGATTCATCTATGTCCTTACAAAGAACACGAACTTGTCAATTTTTTATGGCTGCATAGTAGTCCATGGTGTATATGTG
>CAUYQU010103472.1:0-61740 GCA_963574635.1 Cheracebus regulus
AAAAAAAAAAAAAAAAAAAAAAAAAAAAAAAAAAAAAAAAAAAAAAACATTTTACAATGTATTCTCTCTGGAGCCTACTACATGAAGGCTTCCTCTGGAAACAAGAACTTTGGTCTCCACAATCCTTTTTCTTATCCCAAACATTTCCTTTCTTTTGATCCCAGATCTTTAGATAAATTCAAGCAATTGTCAACTAGAAAAAAATTAAATCTAAATATAGCCTGGAAGCCCCTGCTTCCAGTTGCCGTGCTTTTCTTAAACACATGAATACATTTCTTAAATGTATTTGATTGAAGTCTCACATCTCCCTAAAATGCATAAAGCCAAGCTGCATTCTGACCATCTTGGGTACATGTTTTCAAGACTTCCTGAGGGCTGTGTCATGGGCTATGGTCACTCACTCAAAATAAATCTCTTCAAATATTGTACAGAGTTTGACTTTTTTGTTGACATCAGCTTCATAAATTAAATAACACCAGGTCTACTGAATAGAAGTCTGTCTTGAATCACTGAAACAAAGAGTCATAACCTATCATCAATTCCCATATATGAGCCAATTCATCCAAAGCCCTGTGAACTAAGAGGATGCCAGATTCCCTTGAAAAAAGACTCTGCTTCCTAGCCAAAATAAATATTGTAAATCTTCCTGGCCTTCTATAAAGTAATTTTTATTCATTTACCAAGGTGACTGTGCATTGGGGATGGATGGAAATAATCAGACTTTTCAAAAATTACTAGAAACTGACAGTAATGTAACCCTAATTCCTAGAGACTGAAAATGCCACTTTGGAGTTTAATTCAAGTTAGTGACACATCTCCTGCTTCCCTGTGTTGCCTCCATTATAGAATGCATAAGTGCAATAGACATATGCAAAAACTGAAAGAATGCCCACATTGGTTTCCTGATTCACAGAATATGGGCTATTATGATAGGCAAGACAAGTGGAAACCACTAAAACTGCCTCTACCTACCAATATGCAAACCAAAAGCAATAATGTATTCCTGGAGGAAGTTCAGAGATTAACACCACTATCAAGGACTTCAAATATCCAGAGTGGAGATTTCTCTCTAAATTCTCATTCAACTCTCCTATTTGGCTTATTCAGGAGAGAGATGGATTTTCAAGAATAATGGATTATTTTTAAAATAATCAGGTGACTAATCCAAATATATGTGCTATTTAAGGTATGATTTTTGCAGGGAAAAAATAACCCATCACAAGGTACCAAATCTTTTTGCCCCTCTATATCTGGTAGTAAAGTCCATATAAAGTAGTTTGATTTCAGTTGGCAGGGCCAGGAAATTACCTTCACTGTTCTATATCAGGGCTGTATCAACTCTCCAGCATTATGTCAAAATCTAGTCTTCAGGGAGCTTGATCATCTTTTCATTCCACAGGGCAATATGATGTCACATTGATCTCATGCTTATTGGACCTGATGAACAGGTTGTAGCAACTACCCTAGACACCTTAGTAAGATGCATACATGCCAGAGGGTGAAAAATGAACCCAAGAATTCAGGAAATGTCCTCCTTGGTGAATTTTCTACACGTTCAGAGGTGTAGAATACATTGAAATATCCCTTTCAAGGGAAAAAACAATTTGCTACGTTTTGTCCCTACTACCATGAACAATACTTAGTGTGCTTTTTACTCTAAAGTCATCCCGTGCTTTATTTGGGAATATAAACCACACACGTTTGCACAGCATACAAATTTGTAGAGCATACGCATTTACTGAGTAACCTAAAAGGCTGCCAGGTTTGATTGGAGGCCCAGAAAAAGAAAGGGCTCTGCAATAGGACCAGGTTACCATGCAAGCTGCCGTGCCACTTGGTCTATAAGGGCTAGCAGACCCAATGGCACTGACAGTGGTTGTGGCACACTGGGATGCTGTATGGAGCACTGTTCAGCCTCCTATAGGTGATAGATCTAATTCTGTTTCCTTCTAGTGCTTATGGTAAATGCTTCATTTGGGTTGATTCCCTTACCCAGATAATTGTGATTTGCTAGCTGTTATACCTCCCACTCCTTTACTTTTTTTTCAGAGTGAGCAAATATATTTTCTCTCTGAAAATTCCCCATTAATATTGTTTCCAAAGTTAGCAATATAACTGATTTTTTTTCTAATTAAGTGGTTAAGGATGTCTAGATGCCAGGAGGCACATTCTGACAGGTTTCCAGCTTCTTTGTAGTTTCCTTGGTCTCTGCTCTATGAAAAACTAAACTATGAAAACAAACTGTTTTGTATACCATCTCAGTCTTCATCTAACAGGAGAAAAAAATCAAACAAGACATTGAAAGTTCAGACCTAAGCATGGTCAGAGACCTAAGCATGGTTAGAGAAGCAAAGCATTCTTAACAATTATACTGATAAGAAAGGGGCTCCACACAGCGGGCCTGAGCCAGCTGATGGCAGTTAGCCCCCAGGTGGCTATTTGCATGAGGAAGTGGTTGTGAATAAGAGGATTTGTGCATGAAATATGGGAAGAAAGCAACATGTATGGGAGAGAGAGTGGATGCAGTTGAGCATGGGTAGAGGGACATGGTGGTTGGTGGTTGTACTTTAGACTTGCCCAGAGACTAGGTCCAAGCCCTACAGAAAGAGGAGCTATGGAATCAAGCTGAAGAGGCCATTTCCAAACCAAGGGGAAGCACTGTTTTTATGTTTAGGTAACAAAGTGTGACAGGGAGTTAGGAAAGGGAAGGGGTAAGAGACCGCATATTTAATTGGACCACTTTTAACTTTTGTAATATTTGCAGGATTCTCAGCCAGAGTTTATCTAGAGGCCTACATGCCATGTCTAAAAACATCTGAAAGGTTTAAGTCAACTAACTGATTGTTAAATAAAAAAGTATTTCCTATCATGACAAATATACCTTCTTATCAATCTGAAACCAGGATCGGATTTAGAATACTTGGTGTATTTTAAAGTTTGCTTTTTCTCTTACTTACTGTACCGAAGAAATTTAAAATCATAAAGTTGGCTGAGCATGGTGGCTCACGCCTGTAATCCCTGCAATTTGGGAGTCCAAGGTGGGTGGATCACCTGAGGTCAGGAGTTTGAGACCAGATTGGCCAACATGATGAAATACTGTCTGTACTAAAAATACAAAAAAATTAGCCAGGTGTAATGGCAGGCACCTGTAATCACAGCTACTCAGGAGACTGAGGTAGGAGAATCACTTGAACCCAGGAGGTGAAGATTGCCATGATCCAAGATCTACTACACTCCAGCCTGGGTGGCAAGAGTGAGACACTATCTCAAAGAACAAACAAACAAAACATAAAGTTGTCGGTAACAGGATATATCAGGAATGCTTGGGTGATACTCAGAATATATATCCAGATACCTGAGGTTTTCTAAGCTGACCTCAGCTAAGCCCAGTGTATCAGTTTTCTATTGTTGCCTAAGTTACCAAAAGACCTCTATGTAGAGACATTCGGTAAAACAATAGGCTTTCTAAAAAGATGAAAGGTTGTTATCTCTAAGCAGTCTCAGCAGAAGCCCAGGGTGAAAAGGGCTTACCTGAAAGAGATTTATGGATGTGCCTTTTGTATAATGAAGGGAAACCCAATATGATTTATAGAAGGTTCACAAATTCGTTTTAAATTATATTAGTAGAAATCCCACCACCATTGACCAATCAGAGCCAATGTAAAACTCTTCAAATGAAATTACCTGGAGAAATTTCTATCTGGACTCTCCTTTCATCTTAAATGGTGACAAAAGGCCACATGCATTCTGGCTTACAGTGTGGCCCTCTGTCTTCTGTCTGCCTTAAGTATAAAACACTACCTGATAATATATTTTTAAATGGCAACACTTGTAACCAAAGAGTTGTGGATGCATTAAGGTAACTTAACTGTAACAGGCATTTATCAAGCACCTTCTCAGTGAAAACCTAGTGGTAGGTACTTTAGGAAAGATAAATAAACACTTTAAAGTCTGAATCATTCAGAAACTTACTGTCTAGAGGATAGTGACATTGATACATTTCTGTGAACAATGGTAGTTAAGTCAGAATAGATGTGCTATCAGAGAATATGAGAAAAGACAGTATGCCCGACTAGAGTACCCAGGAAGCCTTACTAATGTAGGGAGACTTCTACCCTCAAAGCTCTGTCCTTTACCATTCTCTCCACTTGTATCCTTTACCCTTCTCTTGACCTCTACATCATGTTTTTCCTGAAACACATTCTAGTTATTAGGACAATTTTCTCCCTTTCCTCTTCTAATTTTTTTTTATTTTATTCGGAAATATTACTGACCTACATAAAAGCATAGACAAAAATTGCATACATGTACTCACCCCTCAAGTTAGGTAATATCGTATTACAGTTGACACTCACAGTGTGACCTTCTCAAATTACCTTTCCTTTTTGTCCAAAAGACATAGCACTATTCTGAAGAAGTATCATTTTCATACACACCTTTCTGCATGTTACACATGCATGTATCACACACATTAATTTTACTATCTGTATGTACATATAAGCAATTTATGGTGATTGTTTGACATGTTTTTAAAACTCATATACATGATATCATAATGTTTGTATCCTTCAGGAAGTAGCTTTTTTCCTTATCCAGTTTTTCCACTGCCACCACCCAATCTTTGACTCTCTAGCGAGTCTTTCTCCAGAATAAAAATCTAGAGAGGCAAAGATTAGTTGGTCATGTCTTCTCAAGTCCAGTATTTACCATCGTTTTCATTTTACCAGAGAATGAAAGCTGGAGAGGCAAAGATTAGTATGTCATCTCTTCCGAAGTCCAGTATTTACCATTCTGTTCATTTTACCTGAAAACAGTCTCTAGTCAGTGATTTAATACTGGTCTTAACACAGGTGAATCTGACAACTCTAAGCTGTCCACAGCAATTTTAAGATTCAATGCTATTCCTATCAAACTGCAAATGACATCCTTCACAGAATTAGGAAAGCTATTTTAAAATTCATATGGAATCAAATAAGCCTGAATAGTCAAGGCAGTACTAAGCAAAAAAAAAAAAAAAAAAAGCAGGGGACATCATGCTACTCGACTTCCAAGTATATTAGATGGCTATAGTTAACAGAAACAGCATGATACTAGTACAAAAACAGACACATACACCAATGGAACAGAGTAGAGAGCTTAGAAATAAGGCTGCACACCTACAACCAATTGATCTTACACAATGCTGACAAAAACAAGCAACGGGAAAATGACTTCCCTATTCAATAAATAGTGCTGGGATAACTGGTTAGCCATTTGCTGAAGATTGAAACTGGACCCTTTCCTTTCACCATACACAGAAATCAACTCAAGATGAATTAAAGACTTAAATGTAAAACTCAAAACAATAAAATCTCTGTAAGAGAACCTAGGGAATACCACTCTGGACATAGGGACGGGTAAAGATTTAATGAGAAAGACACCAAAAGCAATTGCAACAAAAGCAAAAATTGACAACTAGGACCTAATTAAACTAAATACCTTCTGTACAGCAAAAGTAACTATCAACAGAGTAAAGAGACAACCTACAGAATGGGAGAAAATTTTTGCAAACTATGTATGTGGCAAAAGTCTAATATCCAGTATCTATAAGGGACTTAAACCAATTTACAAGAAAAAAACAACCCCACTAAAAAAGTTGGGAAAGGACATGACAGACACTGTTATATATATATATATATATATATATATATATATATATATATATAATTGCACTTTAGGTTCTGGGGCACATGTGAAGAACATGCAGGATTGTTGCATAGGTACATACATGATAATGTTGTTTGTTGCCTCCATCCCCGTCACCTATATCTGGCATTTCTCCCCATGTTATCCCTCCCCAACTCCCTACCCCCTGCTGTCCCTCCCCTAGGTCCGCCCAACAGACCGCAGTGTATGATGCTCCCCTCCCTGTGTCCATGTGTTTTCATTGTCTTTTCAAAGGAAGACATACATGTGGACAACAAGCATATGAACAATAGCTCAATATCACTGATTATTACATAAATTAAAACCAAAACCACCATGAGATACCATCTGACACCAGTCAGAATGGCTATTACTAAAAACTCAAAAAAACAGTCCTGGTGAATATTGCAGAGAAAAGTTGTGTTGGGAGTGTATATTAGTTCAACTATGGTGGAAAGCAGTATGACAATTCCTCAAAGAACTGAAAATGGAACTACCATTTAACCCAGCAATCCCATTACTGGGTATATACCCAAAGTAATATAAATCATTGTATTATAAAGACATATACACATGTATGTTCATTTCAGCACTACTCACAATAGCAAAGACATGAAATCAATGCAAATGCCCATCAATGGAAGACTGGATAAAGAAAATGTGGTGCATATACACCATGGAATGCTATGCAATCATAAAAAATGATATCATGTTCCTTGCAGGAACATGGATGGAGCTGGTGGCTATTGCCTTTAGCAAACTAACACAGGAACAGAAAACCAAATATTGCACGTTCTCACTTATAGGTGGAAAGTAAATTATGCAATCACATGAACACAAAGACAGGAATAGCAGACATAATTGCCTACCAGAAGGTGGAAAGTGGGAGGAAGGAAAGGTGTATAATAATATAATTAATGGTCACTAGGCTTAATACATGGGTGATGAAATAATCTGTACAACAAACCCTCATGACATGAGTTTACATATATAACAAATGTGCACACATACCTCTGAACCTCAAATAAATTTTTTTTAAAAAAGAGAAAACTTAAAAAAAAACAAAAAACTGGTATTGGAAAATACATAATTTACATGGTGTCAGAAAAAAAATCTCTCTTAACAAGAAATTGGCTCCAGTTCCCCTTGCCCATATTCTTGCTTCATTGGCTTCTCCTTTTCAATCTTCACCTATTGCCTCTTGAAGATATTCTTATGATGACTTGAATAAATAAGAAATCTTTGGACCTGAATAACAAATGATTCTTGACAATATTAAGGCACTACCTAAAGGTAGATGGGCTCAATACTAAAGCACATTTATGGTTCATGAAGCTGGGAGAAACTCAGAGTTGCAGAAAGAATACCTTATATGGACAACACAGTAAAGTGCTTCGGTCCGCTTAATCACATCACTAAGTATAATTCATTTCAAAATCATATTTACCATAGTGGCCAGCTGAAATCTATGCAAATACTTATGCAACAGGTACAGATGCTGATTTTAGGGAGTTGTATTCACACTTGTGTATGAAATAAAAAGTAAATGTATCTACTTGGGTAGGACAGTTCTCTTTACTTGGTGGTCCAAAAAGGAATCCAAGGGATGGTGTTAGTATTGCTCATTAAATATGGTAATCATGTAATAAAATGTCATATACATCCCCAACATAAACTAGCAGAAGAGTCATAGTCCCAGATATTAGTAGACAGTCCAGTGGAAATAAATGATATTTTTCTAGTTTATGCCTGGCAAGTTGACTCAGAACTTCATCCCCCAAATATCTGAACCCTTAATTTCATTTCCCTTTGCAAGCCATGGTTCCCATAATTTCCCATTTATCACTAGGCACAGAAGCATGAAAGAATCTTGGTTTCAGGCATATTCTTTCCTATTCCCATTATGTAAGAGCAATACTAGCTCTACATTGTAATCAGGTTCAATTTGTCCCATTAGTGTATTAACTCTTTTCTCTGCCTACTGATTCACTTCCACGAGGAGACTGAAGTGACTAGGTTGTAAGCTTTCTCTGAGTGTAAGCATTATCTCTTGGGAAGCAGGGTATCTATTCTGTCAGACCCTAAAATTTAATGAAAGATAAAGATGTGTGAAAGAAGGCAATCCAGTTTTTACCTATTAGTTGCCAGCTTCATGCACACTAGATTTAAGGACATAGCACCAAATATCAGTTTTGGGTTCAGTGCTGTAGAAAAATGTCACAACTTTGCAAAGTATTGTGCCTAAACTGATAGGTTAGCTAAACTGTTCTACTTGGCTGGTGGAATTAAGTTAAACATGAAGATGCTAATGACCATACATACACTCCCTGTTAAATGGTAAGACTAATTTCATTAAATCGTATTCGGGGAAATTTAAATGGGTCTATTGATCTGTCTTGTTGGTCATAGTAGCTAAAGGTAATGGATAGGTTCCTGACCATTGTCTCTATGGTGAAGATGCTGATTTTAGGGAGTTGTATTCCCGCTGGTGTATGAAATAAAAAGTGAATGTATATACTTGGGTAGGACAGTTCTCTTTACTTGGTGGTCCAAAAAGGGGTCCAAGGGATGGTGTTAGTATTGCTCATTAAATATTGTAATCATGTAATAAAATGTCATACACATCCCCAACATAAAGATGTTCTATAGCCAACTCTACAACATATACAAACATACAATTCAAAGTAACACAGGACCCTCCACTTTGAGATTTCATGTTACACTTGATTTGGATCAGCTTCACATTGATTTGGTTAAGTCACAATGGGAGTGCTACTGCGTAGATACAACATTGACAGTCATACATTATGTACTCCAAGGCTACTAAGGCATCAGGAGGTGCACGTGAATTCCCTTCGCACGTAGACAGGAATGGGAAAACCACCAACAGATCAAATAATCAGCTACTTTTGTTCTTAACTAAAGGGTTGTTTTGCCATGCTGGTGTGCTGAATTCAAGGAAAAATAAAATATTGATTTCTCCCCAATCCTTGCACTTCTCAAGGTCACAAAGGTCCACTCTAGGTGCTGAGGTGGTTGTTCTCCCTCAATAGCCACATAGGCTTTTGAACTTATTTGGTAGTCATTACTTCTTCCTTCACCCAGCCATCCCTTACCTATATTCAGATCTTCCTAGATGGACCAGTAGCCACGGTGGCTGGGGCACCATGCTAACACTTCAAGGGGTCCATAGTATATTCTATTGCTGTTCAAGTGGACTACTGAAAACTTCACAAATTCCAACAAAATATTATTATTCTAGAGATCTGTAATGCACCATATGCAACACCTGAAACTAAGTGATAGTAGAAACTGTAGATTGGGGTTACCATACATTGTTGTCTAACTGCCTCCCTAAGGGGCAAAAGTTCTTTTCATTTCTGTAGGATAAGCATTATATCCCTTCTTTTTTCTCTGATTCTAGTAATTTGAGCCTTCTCTTTTTTATTGCTGAATCTATCTAAATTGTTGTCAATTTTATTGATCATTTCAAGAACAGGATTTGGCTACATTTATTTCCTCTACCGTTTTTCTATACTCTATTTCATCAATTTCTGCCCTAGTCTTTATTATTACCATTCTTCAGCTTGCTTTGGGTTGTGCTCTGCCTTCTTTTTCTAGTGTCTTAAAGTGGAAGGTACAATAATTGACTTAAGATCTTTCTTCTCTTTTAGCAGAGGCATTTATAACTATAAATTTTCCTCTAAACACTGCTTTACTAAAATCAAATTTTGCTCTGTCGTGTTTTTAATTCTTCTCAAAGTATTTTCTAATTTCCTTTTTATCATTTTCTTTGACTGATTAGTTATTTAAGGGTATGCTGTTCATTTACCATATATTTGTGAGTTTCTCAGATTTATTTTGGTTACAGATTGCTAATTTTATTCCATTATGCTCAAATAACGTATTTTGAATTATTTCTTTTATTTTAAATGTATTGAAGTTTGTTTTACACCATGTCATATAATATATCCTAAGAAATGTTACATGTATATTTGAGAAGAATATATATTTTACTGTTTCAGAGTGTTCTGCAGATGTCTGTTAGGGTTAGTTTTTTTATTGTTGTTTCATTATTTATTTCCTTATTAATCCTCTGTCTAGTTTTTCTGTCCAGGATTGAAACAGATGTATTAAACTCTCCAATTATTATTGTTGAATCATCTATTTCTCTTTTCCTTTCTGTCAGTTTTTGCTTTATGTATTTTACTACTTTCTTTATGATCATCGTATCTTTCTGATGAATTAATCTTATTATAAAATGTTCTTCTTTATCTATAGTAACATTTTTGTTTTAAAATCTGTTTTGTCTGTTATTAGCATAGCCATTAAAGCTTTCTTATGCATCCTGTCTGTATATCTCCTTACATCTTTTTATTCTCGATCTATATGCATCTTTAACTCTAAATTGTGTCTTTTGTAGCTAGCATATACTTTAATCTGATATATATTATTTATTTTACTTTAAGTTCTGGGGTACATGTGCAGATCTTGCAGGATTGTTCTATAGGTATACACATGCCATGGTGGTTTGCTGCCTCCATCACCCTGTCACCTGCATTAGGTATTTATCCTAATGTTATCCCTCCCCAACCTCCCCACCCCCTGGTATCCCTCCCCTAGTCCCCCACCCCCCAACAGACCCCTGTGTGATGTTGCCCTCCCTGTGTCCATGTGTTCTCATTGTTCATCAACCACTTACGAATGAGAACATGCAGTCTTTGGTTTTCTGTTCTTGTGTCAGTTTGCTGAGAATGATGGTTTTCAGATTCATTCATGTCCCTACAAAGGACAGGAACTCATCCTTTTTCATGGCTGCATAGTATTCCACGGTGTAGATGTGCCACATTTTCGTTATCCAGTCTATTGTTGATATGCATTTGGGTTGGTTTCAAGTCTTTGCTATTGTAAACAGGGCCACAATGAACATACACGTGCATGTATCTTTATACAATATTGATTTATAATCATTTGTGTATATACCCAGTGATGGGATTGCTGGGTCAAATGGTATTTCTAGTTTGAGATCCCTGAGGGATCACCACACTGTCTTCCACAATGGTTGAACTAATTTACACTCCCATGAACAGTGTAAAAGTGTTTCTATTTCTCCACATCCTCTCCAGCATCTGTTTTTGCCTGATTTTCTAACGATTGCCATTCTAACTGGTGTGAAATGGTATCTCAGTTTGGTTTTGATTTGCATTTCTCTAATGACCAGTGATGAGGAGCATTTTTTATATGTTTGATAGCCACATAAATGTCTTCTTTTAAAAAGTGTTCATATCTTTTCCCACTTTTTGATGGGGTTGTTTGTTTTTTTCTTGTATATTTGTTTTAGTTCTTTGTAGATTCTGGATATTAGCCCTCTGTGAGATGTCAAAATTTTGTCCCCAGGATGAAGCCTACTTGATCGTGATAGATAAACTTTTTGATGTGCTCTTGCATTCGGTTTACCAGTATTTCATTGAAGATTTTTGTATCAATGTTCATCATGGATATTGGCCTGAAATTTTCTTTTTTAGTTGTATCTCTGCCATGTTTTGGTAGCAGGATGATATTGGTCTCATAAAATGAGTTAGGGAGGATTCTGTCTTTTTGCATTGTTTGAAATAATTTCAGGAGGAATAGTACCAGTTCCCCTTTATACGTCTGGTAGAATTCGGGGGTGAACTGTCTGAACCTGGACTTTTTATGGTTGGTAGGCTATTAATTGCTGCTTCTACTTCAGTCCTTGTTATTGGTCTATTCAGTGATTCAACTTCTTTCTGGTTTAGTCTTGGGAGTGTGTAAGTGTTCAGGAATTTATCAATTTCTTCTAGATTTACTGGTTTATGTGCATAGAGTTGTTTGCAGTGATCTCTGATAATAGTTTATATTTCTGTGGAATTGGTGGTGATATCCCCTTAATCATACTTTATTGCATTTATTCGATTCTTCTCTCTTTTCTTTTTTATTAGTCTGGCTAGCAGTCTATCTATTTTGTTGATCTTTCCAAAAAACCAGCTCGTGGATTTATTAATTTTTTGAAGGGATTTTTATATCTCTATCTCCTTCAATACTGCTCTGATCTTAGTTATTTCTTGTCTTCTGCTAGCTTTTGAATTTGTTTGATCTTGCTCCTCTAGTTCTTTTAATTTTGATGATAAGGTGTTAATTTTAGATCTTTCTTTGCTTCTCATAAGGGCATTTAGTGCTATAAATTTCCCCCTAGACGCTGCTTTAAATGTGTCTCAGAGATTCTGGTATGTTGTGTCTCCATTCAGAAACATCTTTATTTCTGCCTTCATTTCATTATTTATCCAGTAGTCATTCAGGAGCAGGTTGTTCAGTTTCCTTGTTGTTGTGCAGTTTTGAGTGAGTTTCTTAATCCTGAGTTCTAATTTGATTGCACTGTGGTCTGAGAGACTGGTTGTTATGATTTCTGTTCTTTTGCATTTGCTGAGGAGTGATTTACTTCTAATTATGTGGTCAGTTTTAGAGTGCATGCGCTGTGGTGCTGAGAATAATGTATATTCTGTGGATTTGGGGTGGAGAGTTCTCTAGATGCCTATTAGGTTTGCTTGGTCCAGATCTGAGTTCAAGTCCTGGATATCCTTGTTAATTTTCTGTCTCATTGATCTGTCTAATATTGACAGTGGAGTATTAAAGTCTCCCACTATTACTGCGTGGGAGTCTAAGTCTCTTTGTAGGTGGTTAAGGACTTGCTTTATGTATCTGAGTGCTCCTGTATTAGGTGCATATACATTTAGGATAGTTAGCTATTCTTGTTGCATTGATCCTTTTACCATTATGTAATGCCCTTCTTTGTCTCTTTTGATCTTTGTTGGTTTAAAGTCTGTTTTATCAGAGACTAGGATTGCAAATTCTGCTTTTTTTTTTTTTGCTATTTGCTTCGTAAATCTTCCTCCATCCCTTTATTTTCAGTCTGTGTGTGTCTTTGTACATGAGATGGGTCTCCTGAATACAGCACACCAGTGGGTCTTGACTTTTTATACAGTTTGCCAGTGTGTCTTTTGATTGGGGCATTTAGCCCATTTACAATTAAGATTAATATTGTTATGTGTGAGTTTGATCCTGTTGCTTTGATACTAGCTGGTTGTTTTGCCCATTAGTTGATGCAGTTTTTCCATTGTGTCGATGGTCTTTACCATTTGGTATGTTTGGCAGTGGCTTATACTGGTTGTTCCTTTCCATATTTAGTGCTTCCTTCAGGAGCTCTTGCAAGGCAGGCCTGGTGGTGATGAAATCCCTCAGCAATTGCTTGTCCATAAAGGATTTTATTTTTCCTTCACTTATGAAGCTTAGTTTGGCTGGATATGAAATTCTGGGTTGAGGGTTCTTTTCTTTAAGGATGTTGAATATTGACCCCCACTCTCTTCTGGCTTGTAGGGTTTCTGCCAAGAGATCCACTGTGAGTCTAATTGGCTTCCCTTTGTGGGTAACCTGACCTTTCTCTTTGGCTGCCCTTAGCATTTTTTCCTTCATTTCAACACTGGTGAATCTGACGATTATGTGCCTTGGGGTTGCTCTTCTTGAGGAATATCTTTGTGGTGTTCTCTGTATTTCCTGGACTTGAATATTGGTCTGCCTTGCTAGGTTGGGGAAGTTTTCCTGGACAATATCCTGAAGAGTGTTTTCTAGCTTGGATTTATTCTCCTTGTCACATTCAGGTACGGCAATCGAATGTAGATTAGGTCTTTTTACATAATCTCATATTTCTTGGAGACTTCGTTCATTTCAGTTTTTTTCTTTAATCTTGCCTTTTCATTTTTTTTCATTGAGTCAGTCTTCAATCTCTGACATCCTTTCTTCTGCTTGATAGATTCTGCTTTTGAAACTTGTGTACGCTTCATGATGTTCTTGTGCTGTGTTTTTCAGCTCCATCAATTTGTTTATGTTTTTCTCTAAGTTGGTTATTCTAGTTAGCATTTTGTCTAACCTTTTTTCAAGGTTCTTAGTTTCTTTGCATTGGGTTAGAACATGTTCCTTTAGCTCAGAGAAGTTTCTTATTAGCCACCTTCTGAAGCCTGCTTTTGTCAATTTGCCAAACTCATTCTCCATCCAGTTTTGTTCCCTTGCTGGTGAGGAGTTGTGATCCCTTCAAGGAAGATAGACATTCCGGTTTTTGGTGATTTCATCCTCTTTTTGCTGGTTTCGTCCCACCTTCATGAACTGATCTACCTTTGGTCTTTGAAGTTAGTGACTTTCGGATGGGGTCTCTGAGTGGATGTCCTTTCTGTTGATGTTGAAGCTACTTCTTTCTGTTTTTCAGTTTTCCTTCTAACAGTCAGGCCCCTCTGCTGCAGGACTGCTGGAGGTCCACTCCAGACCCTGCTTGCCTGGGAATCACCTGCGGGGGCTGCAGAAAAATAAGGGTTGCTGCCTGTTCCTTGTTCTGATATCTTCTTCCCAGAAGGGTAACTGCCAGATGTCAGCCAGAACTCTCCTTTATGAGGTGCCTCTTTGGATATACGGGGGTCAGGGAGTCACTTGAGGATGCAGTCTGTCCCTTATCAGAGCACAAGTGCTATGCTGGGAGCTCCATTGTTCCATTGAGAGCTGCTGGGCAGGGACATTTAAGTCTGCTGCAGCAGAACTCACAACCACCTCTTTTCCCAGGTGCTCTGTCCCAGGAAGGTGGGGCTTTATTTATAAGTCCCTGATGTGCTGCTGCCTTTTTTCAAAGATGCCTTGCCCAGAAAGGAGGAAGTCTAGTCACAGTCTGCCTGCAGAGGCATTGCTGAGCTGCCACAAACTCTGTCCTGTTGCTGTGTAAACATCCTTATGGTTTTGTTTACACAAGTAAGATTAGAACTGCCTCAGTAATGGCGGACTGCCTTGGTAATGGTGGACTGCCTCGGTAATGGTGGACTGCCTCAGTAATGGTGGATGACTTTCCCCCCATGGAGCTTGACCGTCCTGGGTTGACCTCAGACTGCTGCACTGGCTGTGAAACTCTCAAGCCAGTGCATTTCTGATTGCTAGTCTTTGTGAGGGTGGGACCCACCAAGCCAGATCACCTGGATCCCTGCCTTCAGCTCCCTCTTTTTCAGGGAAATGTGCAGCTCTGTCTTGCAGGCAGTCCAGGTGCCAGTTAAAACAGCCACCCAAATTTGTGTGAGTTTTTGTGCTGGAAACCTGTGGTGCTTGTTGGCCGGTGGGAATCTCCTGGTCTGTGGGCTGTAAAGACCGCAGGGGAAGCACAGTATGTGAACTGGAGTGCCAGAGTGGCTGGAAAAGCCCCAGATGGCCTCTGTTGGGTATGAGAGGTGTCCTCCAGTCTGCTGCACTTCCCAGGTGAGGCAGTGCCCCACCCTGCCTCAGCTCTCCCTCCTTGGGCTACACTCACTGTCAAACCAGTCCCATTGAGATGCACCTGGTACCTTGGTTGGAAATGTGGCGATCATTCGCCCTCTGCCTCACTCTCGCTGAGAACTGTGCTCCAGAGCTGTTCCTATTCAGCCATCTTGCTTTGTAGATTCTTTAATCTCATATATTTATCCAGTCTAAGAATCACTGTTTTTATTGGAATGCTTAGTGTATTCATACTCTATGTTCTTATTAACATATTTAGACTTCTATCTACCATTTACCTTCATTTTGTATGTCACGTGTGATTTTTGTTCTTCTATTCCAGCTTCACTGTCTTCTTTTGCATTAAGTGAATATTTTCTAATGTAACATTTTAAAATTTTTTAATGAATTTTGTATCTGGAGCTCAGGTAAGATGGAGAGAGTATGGAATTGTCAAGTATCAGAAGAGTTGATTAAGACAAGTCAAACTCAAAGTAATGGTCAAGGCTTTAATTGCTTACTGCAAGAGGCTAAACCGGAAAAGTGCTAACTTCTCCCCAGTTCCATTTTTCTCAATGGAATGTTACCAGTCAAAGATTGGGTGGAGCATTATACACATGAGGGTCATTTCACTGTTGAGTGATCTCTGAACTAAAGGTTTCTGCAGTGTTATGGATGTGTGGGTCATGGAAAAGAGGAGAGAGAAGTGCTAAGAGTGGAAAAGAACTGATTACTGAGCCAGAGAAGGGGTAAAAATGACTTCAAGTCTCTTCCATTATCCACCCCTCATAATGGGCTTTTGGTTTAAAACAAAAGGAAGCCCTCTGCAGAAGGCCCCCAGTAAAGAGGCTCCCAAATGGAGGTGGCTGGACTAGGAATGCAGATATGCATAAAAGCATGTCCAGCCAGGTAGTCATGAGTCCTTGCTGGCAACTCCTTTCTGAGATTGTGGTGCATTGGCTATACTCCATGTCTGTGTGGGGAAAACAGCTTTTTCTTATAAATCTGCCCAGGTAAAGCCATTGTGGCACCTTTGATCAGGCTTGAAAAATTTTTATGTAGGTTTTTAACTAGGAGCTGGACTCTTCAACTTCACTCCTTGATTTTTCAGGACATGAATAAGAAACATGGGCTATCCCATCATAGACCTGAATACAGTAGACTCTGAAAGGCAGTGACAATAACCTGCTAATTGCTCTGAAGCTATAGTACCAAACCCATGATCAAGATCACTTTAAGCAGGATCATCAGTCTTATATGGAGGTAACATAACTATGAGGCTCAACTGTTGTCCTGCCAGAAAATCATGTGTCCCACAGCCCAATGAGGTCCATGTTAGAAAGCCAGGAAGTTTATTTTGAAAATTTCTATAAAAAGATTTTTTAAACCTTGGCTGAGTTAACAATTCAGGCACAGCACAATTCTGGTCATTAAATTGAAGCTGACCTGAAAGGTTTCAGGGCTGAAGCAATGTCATGAAAGTCATGGTATATGCATAAGAAATATAGCAATTACCAGAGGGTACACATGGTACCTTGGAAAATAAAAAGTTCACAATGTTAGTTAATACTAAGTAGGACAAACCTTAATGAGACAATTAGGTTAACAGAGCTTTCAATGCAGCCTTACATTGTAGGGTGTCTTGCCCAAAGATCCTCAGTCCAGTCTAAATAATTTAGATTAGTTGTTGCTTTCAGAGGTATTTCCTGGGGTAGTCAGTTTTAAAGTTTTGTTTGTCTGTGATGTCAGTTTATCAGCCTCATGAGTGTGGGCAACATCTGGAGGTGTCTTTTCTGAGTTAAAACTACAGAAGTTACAGTTTTCTTGTAGTCAACACTATCAGATATGATCATATGTACAGTAGTTAGTCTGAAGCCAAAACACTCATAGTAGCTTGGAAAGGCAGTAAGGAAAGTGTTTTGTTTGTTGGTTTTTGTTTTTCAGGAAAAGGGGAAAGTTTTCAGTAGTGATTCTGCAAAATAAATGACATTAATGCCCTTTTCCTTCCCAATCAGCTCCCTTGGTACCAGGGTTAAGTTTTTTCTTCTACTGTTGCCAGGGTGTCTCAAACAGTAAGCAAAACTTTACATTAAAAAATCATTTTAAAATTTATATCTGAACATTTTCTCCAGAAGGATTGTATGCAAGAGGAAAAAAGGATTTTTTCTAGAAAAATATTTTTATACCATAGCCAGAAAAAAAATATCATGTTTAACAATTTGGTAGACAAGGGCAGAGTAAAATCGCTGAATAGAAGCCTTCACCAATTATCATCCCCCACAGGAACACCAATTTAACAACTATCTACAAACAAAAAAGTACCTTCATAAGAACCAAAAATCAGTGAGCAAACACAGTAGCTGGTTTTAACTTCATATTGCTGTAAGAAGCATTGGAAAGAGTGGGAAGGACTGTGTTGAATTACTGAAGCCATGCCTACCTCATCCACCCCAGCAGAGGCCACATGGCATGGAGAAAATCTGCACTTTGGAGAGGGGGAACACAGCTATTATGAGACCCTGATTTGAATTCAATGTTGCTCTTTCACAGTGGAGAGAAAAACCAGGCTAAACTCTGCCAGTACTTGCCCAAGGAGGGATCATCTAGATGGGCCCTAATCAGAGGCGAGTCACCCATCCCTCAGTCAGAACTTTGGCACGCCTTGCCACCACAGGCTAAAGTTCTCTGGGGTCCTAATAAACTTGAAAGGCAGTCTAGGCCACAACGACTGCAATTTCTAGGTAAGTCCTAGTCCTGTGCTTGGTGCAGACCCAGTGGATGTGGCATACCAGGCATACCAGATGGGGTGGCTAAGGTAGTGGTTGTGTCATCTCTCCCCCAACCTCAGGCAATATGGCTCACAGCATGGGTGAATCCTTTCCTCTGTTTGAGGAGAGGGAAGGGAGGCGTAAAGAGTTTTCCATCCTGGATACCCATGCATCCACAGTAGGATAGGACACTGGGCAGATTTGTGAGGCATCTGTTTCAGGCCCCAGCTTTCAGGTGACATATCTTGAAATATGCTGGACCAAAAAAGAACATGCTGCTTTGAAGGAAAGGATCCAATCTTGGGAGGATTCATCACCTGCTGACTAAAGAGCCCTTGGGCCCTGAGAACTAGCAGCAATTACCAGGTAGTAAGCTGTGGGCCTTAATTGAGACTCTGAGATATACTAGCTTCAGGTTCCAGCTTGGTCACAGTGGGGTAGAGTAGAAAGTGGGCTCTTGGGGTCCCTAATTCCAGGCCTTGCAACTTGGATGGCATTTTTAGACTTGCCCTGAAGGGTGAGTCACAGGCCTGGCAGCATTTACCACAAGCTGACTGAAGAGTCCTTGAGCCTTCAGTGAACATCAGTGTCAGCCTACAAGCACCCCCTGTAGTCCTGTGGTGGTGGCCATGGGGAGACACTTCTCTGTGGAAAGGGGAGGGAACTGTGGGAAGGACTTTGTCTCATGGTTTGAGACCCAGCTTAGCTGCAACAGACTAGAGAACCAAGGAGATGTCTAAGGTTTTTGAATGCTAGTTTCTGGCTCCTGGATGGCATCTCTTGAGCTGCCTTGATCCTGGGGGAACTCACTTCCTCGAAGAGAAGGACAGAAGCCTGGCTGGCTTCACCACTTGTGATTGTAGAGCCCTAGGTACTTGAGCAAATATAAGCAGTAGATAGATAGCGATTATAGTGGGTTGTGTATAAGATCTTGTGCTGTTCTGGCTTCAGGTCTGAGCCAGCACAGTCTCAGTTGTGTTAGCCACAGGGGACCTTGTGTCCTCCCAGCCTCAGCTCCAGGCAATTCAGCACAGTGAGAGACTCCATTTGTTTGGGAGAAAGTGAGAAAAGAGAACAAGAGACTCTGCCTAGTAATCCAGATAATTCTTTTGGATCTTATCCAAGACCATCAAGGTAGTACCTCTATTAGTCTGCAAGAACCACAGCATTACTGGGCTAGAGGTCTCCCCTAATGAAGATACGGCTTAGATCACAACACACAGTCCCTTTGAATACCTGGAAAGCCTTCAGGAAGGATGAGTACAAACAATCCCAGAATGCAAAAACTAAAATAAAAACCTAACTCTTTAATGTCTAGATACTGACAAACATCTGTAAGCATCAAGGCCATCCAAGAAAGCATTACCTTACCAAATGAACTAAATAAGGCACCAAGAGCAAATCTGGAGAGACAGAGATATGTGACCTTTCTGACAGAGAATAAAAAAAAAATAACTGTTCTGAGGAATGTCAATGAAATTCAAGATTATATAAAGAAATAATTCAGAATATTATCAGATAAAATTTCATGAAGGATTGAAAAAGAGAATTAGATGAAAATTCTGGAGTTGAAAAATGCAAGTGGCATGCTGAAGAATGCATCAGAATGTATTAATAGCAGAACTGATCAAGCAGAGGAAAGAATTAGTGAGCTTAAAGACAAGCTATTTGAAAATACACAGTAAGAGGAAACAAAAGAAAAAAGAATAAAAAACAATAAAGTGGCCAGGCATGGTGGCTGATGTCGGCATTCCCAGCAGGATCACCTGAGGTCAGGAGTTTGAGACCAGCCTGACCAACATGGAGAAAATCCATCTGTACTAAAAATAAAAAAATTAGCCAGGCATGGTGGCATTTCCCAGCTACTCAGGAGGCTGAGTGAGAAGGATCACTTGAACACAGGAGGCAGAGGCTGAAGTGAGCCAAGATCATGCCACTGCACTCCAGCCTGGGTGACAGAATGAGACTCCATCTCAACAACAACAACAACAACAACAATAAAGCATGCCTACAGGATCTACAAGATAGCCTCAAAAGGCAAATCTAAGAGTCATTGAACTTAAAGGAAAGTTTATTCAAAGGAGCAATAGTAAAGAACCTTCCAAACATAGAGAAATATATTAATATTCAAGTACAAGAAGGTTATAGAACACCAAACAGATTTAACCCAAAGAAGACGACTTCAAGGCATTTAATAAATCAATCTTTCAAAGGTCAAGGATACAGAAAGGATCTTTAAAAAGCAAGATAAAAGAAACAAGTAACATACGATGGAGCTCCAATATGTCTGGCAGCAGACTGTAAATGGAAACCTTACAAGTCAGGAGAAAGTGGCATGACATATTTAAAATGCTGAAGGAAAAAAAAAAAGAAAACTTTTATCTTATTGTAGTGTATCTGGTGAAAATATCCCTCAAACATGAAGGAGAAATAATGATTCTCCCAGACAAAGGGTGAGGGACTTCATCAATGTCATACCTGTCATACAAGAAATGTTAAAGAGAGTTCTTCAACCAGAAAGAAGAGGATGTTAATGAGCAATAAGAAATTGTCTGAAGGCACAAAACACGCAGGTAATAGTAAGTACCAGATAAAAACACAGAATATTATAACTTTGTAATCGTAGTATGTAAACTACTTTTATCTTAAGTACAAAGATTAAAAGGTGAACCAATGAAAAATAATAACTACAACAATTTTTCAAGACATAGGCAGTGCAATAAGATATAAATAGAAGCAACAGAAAGTTAAAAAGCAGGGGGATGAAGTTAACATGTAGAGTTTTTATTAGTTTTATTTTTGCTTGATTATTTATGCAGGGACATGGATGAAGCTGGAAGTCTTGGCTACAGCAATCAGGCAACAGAAAAAAGTAAAGGGCATCCAAACTGGAAAGGAAAGTAAAACTATCCTTGTTTGCAGATAATCTTATTTTTGGAAAAACCTACAGACGCTGCCAAAAAAAACCCTTAGAACTGATAAACAAATTCAGTTTGGTTGCAGGATACAAAATCAACACGCAAAAATTAATAGAATTTCTATATTCCAACAGCAAAAGAATCTGAAAGACAAATCAAAAAGTAATCCCATTTATAATAGCCACAAGTAAAATTAAATCCTTAGGAATAAACTTAACCAAAGAAGTGAAAGATTTGTATGGTGAAACTATTAAACACTGACGAAAAAATTTGAGATGACACCCCACAATGGAAATATGTCCCATATTCATGAATTAGAAGAGGCAATAGTTAAAATGTCCACACTACCGAAAACAATTTACAGATTCAATACAATCCCTATCAAAATACCCATGACTTATTCTTAGAAATAGAAAAAACAATTCTAAAATTTATATGGAACCACAAAATCCCCAGAATAGCCAAGCTATCCTGAGAAAAAGAACGAAACTGAAGAAATCACATTTCTTGGCTTCAAACTATACAGAACAATAGAAACCAAAACAGCATAGTACAGGCATATAAACAGACAGAAAGACCATTGGAACAGAACAGAGAATGCAGAAACAAATCCATACATATTTAGTGAACTCATTTTTGACAAAGGTGCCGAAAACATACATTGGGGAAGGACAGTTTGTTCAAAATGGTGCTGGGTTAACTGGATAAAATAGATAAAATACTTAAATCTAAGACCTCAAAGCATGAAACTACTAAAAAATTGGGGGGAAACTATACAGAACACTGGTGTGAATAAATTTTTTGAGTACAAGCACAGGCAACCAAAGCAAAAGTAGACAAATAGGATCACGTCAAGTTAAAAACATCTGCACAGCAAATGAAACAATCCACAAATTGAAAAGACCACTCACAGAATGGGAGAATATATTTCCAAAGTAGTCATTTGACAAGGGATTGACAACCAGAATGTATAAGGAGTTCATACAACTCTATAGGAAAACAATGTAATAATCTGATCAAAAGATGGGCAAAAGAACTGAATAGACATTTCTCAAAAGAAGACAAATGAATGGCAAATAGGCATATGAAAAGCTGCACATCACTGATCATCCAAGAAAAGCAAATCAAAACTAAAATGACATAGCATCTCGCCCCAGTTGAAATGGCTTTATCCAAAAGACAGGCTATAACAAATGCTGGTGAAGACATGGAGAAAAGGAATCCCAGGTACATGATTGATGGGAGTGTAAATTAGTACAACCACTATGGTGAACAGTTTAGAGGTTCCTCACGAAACTAAAAATAGAGTTACCATACGATCCAGCAAAGGAAATCAGTGTATCAAAGATATATCTGGAATCCTATTTTTGTTGCAGCACTGTTTACAACTAAGATTTGGAACCCACTTAAGTGCCCATCAACAGATGAATGGATAAATAATATGTGGTATATATACACAGTGGAGTACTATTCAGCCATAAAAAGAATGAGATCCAATCACTTGCAAAAACATGGATGGAACTGGAAGACAATATGTTAAGTGAAATTAGCCAGACACAGAAAGACAAAAATTGCATGTTCGCCCTTATTTGTGGGAGCTAAAAATAAAAACAATTGAACTCTTGGACCTAGAAATTAGAAAAATGATTACCAGAGGCTGGTAAAGATAGTGGAGGACTTACAAGGAGGTGGCAATGGCTAATGGGTACAAAAAATTAGAAAGAATGAATAAGACCTACTACTTCATAGCACAATAAGTTGACAATAGTCAATAATAATTGACTTAATTACATATTTTAAAATAACTTAAATAGTGTCATTGGATTGTTTGTAACTCAAAGGATAAATGCTGGAGAAGAACAATACCCCATTCTTTGTTATGTGCTTATTTCACATTGCATGCCTGTATCAAAACATCTCATGCACCCCATTAATATATACACCTAATACATATCCACAAACGTTTATCTTTTTTGACACTGAATCTCTCTCTATTGCCCAGGCTGGAGTTCAGTGGCAGATCTCGGCTCACTGTGACCTCTGCCTCCTAAGTTCAAGTGATTCTTGTACCTCAGCCTCCTGGGTACCTGGGATTACAGGAGCCTGCCACCACACCTGGCTGATTTTTGTATTTGTAGTAGAGACTAGGTTTTATCATGTAGGCTAGGCTGGTCTGGAACTCCTGATCTCAACTGATCTGCCTGCCTCAGCCTCCCAAAGTGCTGGGATTATAATCATGAGCCACTGTTCCTGGCCAAATATTTTTTACAATAATAAAAAATAAAGAAACAAAGAATACTGGTACTTCACTCACAATATTTAAACCATTGTAATGTTATGTATTCCAAATGCTAATATCCACTTCAGACTTCACTGTGCTCTACGATCTTTAAGAAGAATGAGTGTGGCCACCTGTTGGGCTTGATGTGATTACTGTTGCCCTCAGTTTTCTCCAGGAATGAAGTATTTAGCATAATAACTTTGTGTTTTTAGTTATTTTGCATGAGCTGGTACTACCTTTACTACACTCTTGGTTACAGTCACTCTAAAACTCTGTGTAACAGTCTTCACAACTAATAGTACCTATACACAATCCTGTGGCACAACTCTCTCTCAAGCCACCAATACAGTTAGTATGCTCTCATAGTGGTTTTTTATGTTTTATGAAAATAGTCTTTAAGACTTCGTGCTCTATTGAAGCTACTATAAGAGGCTGAAATTTTTATAGTTGCACATAACCTATTTTAGGGAGGCTTTTTAATGATTTGTAAAACTATGATTTGCTTTTTAACTGCATTAACTTTCAACACAATAAAACTATTTTTGTATAAAGATGTCAAAGAAAGGCATGTTTTCCCTAAAAAGTAGTATACATGCAAAATACTAAAGACTGTTTTGATATTTTGTATGCTTGTGAACAAAGTATAGTACTGAAAATTAAAGACAGACAATTGATAATTGAGGTGTATGTCAGTTAATTTTTATGTATATTAACGTTCCATTTTTACAACTTATGTGTACATATAAATGCAGCTTCATTTTCAAATGAATGTTTCAAATAGGTTATATTAGGAAAATATTTTGCTTTTGTATTGTTTGTTTTAAAGACTTGAATTATGCCAATTCTCAGTGTATTAATGAAGGTTTTAACATTCCATCAAGTTGAGTGTCTTTCTATTTTATTATATAGAGTGTATACAGTTAACATACTGTGCCACTGAATTGTTTAAAACTTTAGCACATAAACCAAACTTGTTTTATGAAAAATTTTTATTCATTGAAAAAATCACAGCAGATTTCCTGCAAAAAGAAAACTAAAGCATTTATAATTCAGAGTACTGATTTTTTTACACCAGAAAATATATTTTGCTTGCAGGAAATAATACTATAAATTCATTTTAATAAGAATCTTTGAAATGTATTTATCTTTATGGTATCTGGGCATCTTTGATGCCTTTTATCTTCTGTCTTTCTTGAAATAAAATGTACATAATGTTTTTTAAAAAGAAACTGCCTGTGAGTGCAACCAGATGTCAGATTTAACAGACAATGACTTCAAGTGAGCCATTATAAGTACGCTCTAAGGACTAAAGAAACCACAGTTAAGAAGTACAGGAAGGTATAATAACAATGCCTAATCAAATTTCTATTAGAGATAGAAATTATTTAAAAAGAACAAAAAGGAAATTCTGGAGCTGATAAAACAGTAACTGAAATGAAAAATTAATTGGAAGGGCTCAACAATAGATTAGAACTGTAAGAAGAAAGAATTATCAAACTTACAGAGTGATTGATCCTCATAATAGAAATAAAAATAATGAATGTAAATAGAGTCTGAGAGAAATGTGAAACAATATTAAGTGCAACAACATGCATGTAATGGGAGTGCTAAAAGGAAGAGAGAGGGAGTAGAAATGAGAAGAAAATATATTTGAAGAAACAATAGTAGAAAATCTCCAAAATTTGATGAAAATCTTTAATCTACATATCTATGAAGCTCAACTTATTCAAAGTCGTATACATGCAAATAAGTGCCAAACAGACATCATAGTAAAAATGATGAAATTGAAAATTCAGGAGAAAAACCTCAAAATCAGCAAATAAAAAACAAGTTATCACTTACCCGGGAATTTAAATAAGATTAAAGCTAACTTTCCATCAGAAACAATAAAGGCCAGAAAACAGTTAAATAACATTTAAAGTTCTCAAAGAAAAACCATCAAACCAAGAATTTTACATCTAGCAAACCTATCTTTCAAAAGTGAAGGTGAAATAAACATATTCTAGAAAAGTTGCAAAATGTGTTGCTAGCTCACCTACCATACAAAAATACTGAAGTAAGTTTTTCAGGTTGACAGTATGTGACCTCAGATGATAATTTAGATTCACACAAACAAAAGGTGCACCAGTAACAATAATAATGTAATTACAGTAAGAGACTGTATAAATGCATATTTATTTTCTTAACTGATTTAAAAAGTAATTGTATAATACAATATGAATATATTGTTTGACCTATAACATATTTTCTAATAATAGTATAAAGGTGATAGGTGGGAACAAAGGTGTATTGAGCTAAGGAAATGACTCCAGATAGTAACCTGAATTCACAGAAATAAATAAAGAAAAGCAGCTATGACAAATAAGAAGGTTAAAATAACAAAAGTTATAAATGTGTAGTTTCTTTTCTTCTCTCAGATTCTTTGACTTAAAATTGTATACCATAATAATTATAGCAGTGTATTTTTTATTCATAAACACACACACACACACACACACACACACACACACACACAAATATATATATATATATATATATATATGTGAAATGAATAAAAATAATACCACAAAATAGGGTAAAGGAAATAAAGCTACATAGAAATAATGTTTATAAATCTAACTGGGGTGGCAAATATAAATCTGAAACTGATTCTGAAAAGTTAATATGTATGTGATAAGCCCTAGAGCAACCAGTAAAAATATATAATAACAAAAACACAACAAAAATCCTCAAAAAATATATGGAGTCTGGCTCCTGGTTTAAAACATATGTGATTTTTCCAGCCTGAGTATAAGCAATTATAAAGGCTTTACTTGGCAGACCTCATGGGAGAAAGCTGCTTTTCTCACACCAAACTCATGTAATCAATACATTGCAGTCTCTAAGGAGAGTTGCTGTCAAGGAACCAGGACTCCTGGCCAGCAATGCTCTTAAACATAGATGCATTTTTTGCCTCTATGTAGAGACTTTTTATCAGGTCCCTTTGGCAGAGGCCTTCCTCAGGCATCTTTGCTGAAATCTCCTTTTGTGAAGGGAGAGGGAGTGAATCTTGAAGATAATTTTTCTTCATTTCAAGTAAGTATGTAGCACCTTTCCACTGCTAGCCCTTCTGTCTTTCCCAGTCCACAGACCCTGAGTCCATAAAACTGCAGGAGAATTTTGTTCAGGGACTTTACTTAGTATGACAGCCTCCACATCTGTACTCATTCATCTTCCCCTCAACTGGTGCTTTTCAATGGGCAAAAATAGAACAGAATCGAGTCAGTTCTTTATTCAGGTTAGATTTTTGCTTACCTTATTGCAGTAGGTGATTAAAGCCTTGAATGTCCCTTTCATTTTGGCTTGTTGTCTTAAGCAGCTACTCTGTTTGCAGACAGCTCATCTCTCTCTCCAGCTTAGTTGAGCTCCGAACCAAGTAGTACAGTAAGCTAGGTAGTAAATTAAGCATGATGCCATTCTGGAAAAGCAAAAAGACTGAAGATCCCACACGGTGCTTGTCTTAGTTTGTTTTGTGCTGCTATAACAGAACACCACAGACTAGATAATTTATTAAAAACAGGTATTTCTTTCTTTTTCTTTTTTTGGAAACGGAGTCTTGGTCTGTCATGCAGGCTGGAGTGCAGTGGTGCAATCTCTGCTCACTGAAGCCTCTGCCTCCCAGGTTCAAGCAATTCTCCTGCTTCAGCCTCCTGAGTAGATGGGATTACAGACCCCCACCACCACAGCTGGCTGATTTTTGTATTTTTAGTAGAGATGGGGTTTCACCATATTGACCGGGCTGGTCTTGAACTCCTGACCTCAAGTGACTCAAGCGATTCACCCTCTTCAGCCTCCCAAAGTGCTAGGATTACAGGTGTGAGCCACCATGCCTGGACAGATTTATTTCTTATAGTTATCAAGTCTGGGAAGTCTAACATCAAGGGACCATATCTGGTGAGAAACTTCTTGCTGCACCATAGCATAGTGCAAGGCATCATATGGCAAGGGAGAGCAACAGATAAAACTTGCAGTGTCAAGCCCCTTTATAATTGGCATTAATCCATTCATGAAGGTTCCACCCTCACGACCTAAACATATTCCATTTGACACCACCTTTCACCACTGTTGCACTGGGGATTAAGTTCTCAACCCATGATTTTGGGGGACACATTCAAATGATAGCATTCTGTCCTTGGGCTCCAAATTTATGTCCTTCTCACATGCAAAATACATTCATCCCATTCCAATAGAACCAAAGTCTTGACTCATTCTAGCATCAACTCAAAAGTTCAAAGTCCAGAGTCTCATCTAAATCAGAGATGGGTGAAACTCCAGGCACAGTTCTTCCTGAGGCAAAATCCCCTCCAGCTGTGAGCCTGTGAAATTAAACAAGTTATCTACTGCAAAATACAATGGTCGGTCAGGCATAAGATAAATATTCCCATTCCAAAAGAAAAGAAATAGGTGAGGGAAGAGGTAACTGGCAGCAACTAAGTTCGAAATCAAAGAGATAAAATAATGTTAAACCTGAAGTCACCAGAATAATCTCCTTTGATTCTATGTCCTGCATCCTTAGCATCCTTTGACCCTATGTACTGCATCCTCAGCATACTGGGGTGAGAGTTGAGCCCCCAAGGCCTCAGGCAACTCTGCCCCTACAGTTTTGCTGTGCTCAGCCCACACAGCAACTCTCACTAGTTGGAGTCATGCCTGCAGGGTTGCAAATTGGAGGTGCTATAGTTCTGGGACCTCAGAGGCTGCCCCACTCCCATAGGTCTACTAGGCATTGCTCTAGTGGAGATTCTTTGCATTGGCCTCATACCTACAGCTTCCCTGGGCAATGCCCTACTGGGGGCTCTCTGTAGTGGCTCCACACTTGTGACAAGCATCTGTCTGGGACACCAGGCTGTCTGCAGCATACTTTGAAATCTCGGGAGGCTGCTATGGCCACACAGCTCTTACATTCTGTGCACCTACAGAATGAGCACCACATTAACAACACTAGAGTTTGCAGCTTGTACCTTTTGGAGCAGAAAATCAATTCACACCTGGACCCACTTATGGCATGGCTGAGGAGGTCAAGGGGTGCTGCATAGGAATTAAGGGAGCAGAGTCCCAACATGATGCAGTAAAATGAATGCCAAGGTCCCACAGTCACCTCTCTGGCAACCTTGACCTCAAGGTTCTAGATTGACCTTAAGAACTATGAAACGTCTTTGGGGGTCACTCTCTTATTGTCTTGTTGAATAGAATCTGGCTTCCTTTTGTCCTTATTAATATCTTTAGAAAAGGGTTGCTTGGCTATACCCTCAGCATTCTCCCACAAACATGTTTCATTTTTTATTTTTTATTCTTTACATGGACAGGTTGAGAGTTTTCAGAATCTTTCCATTCTGCTTCTCTTTTAATCATAAATTCCATCTTTAAGTCATTTCTCTTTTTTTTTCTCATTTTACTGTAACTGGCCAAAATAAGTCATGAAGCACGTTGAACATACTGTTGCTTAGATATTTCTTATACTAGATAATCTAGCGTATGTTCTTAAATTCTGCATTCCACAAAGTCCCAGTACACAGATGCAATTTTCTGGAGTTCTTGGCAAATATGTAACAAGGATGACCTTTACTCCAGATTTAAATGCCTTGTTCCTCACTTCCATCTGAGACTTCATCAGAATGACCTTTACTGCTTATATTGCTACCAAAATTCTGATCACAAGTACTTAAATAATCTCTAAGAGGTTCCAACTTTCTCTACAAAGCTTGTCTTCTGAGTCCTAACCAAAATCACCCTTAACAGTTCTTTCATGGCAGTACTGGCTTTTTCTGGCTTGCTCCTTCAAACTCTTCCAGCCTCTGCCCATTACCCAGTTCCAAAGCCACTCCCATATTTTCATGTCTTTGTTATAGGAAAAACCCCTCTTCTCAGTACCCTCCTAGGTTGTTTTGCCCAGCATCCCTGAAGAGACCATAGAAACTTAATTATATCCTCTCCAGAGGTACTATTGCTAAAGTTAATATGGTAGTGTCATGGTGTGGGATGTGTTACTACAAACTCCTTTATTTAGAGTGTCCTAACAGCAGCCGCCATAACAGAATGAAATCAGCAAGAGCAACAGCAGCTGTAGCCACGTGGGTGCCATCCCCCTCCAGGGAAGCCCAGCCTCTGGTTTAACAGGCCTGCCTTGCATACCGCCAGAAGTCCCAGCCAGCAAACAGCTGTTCACTCCAGTCCATCGTTTCACCCACTCTTTGCTTCCGCTCTCCCTGGAAAACTTATGACCAAATTAAGACAGGTGGCCCCACTTGGCCCTATACATTGGCAGCCCCTATGAGTGATGCAGGTCTTGCTCCCTCCATCCTTCCCTGTAAGCCTGGGGATAAATAAAAAGATTCAACAGTTTTTGCCCAGAACTCTCAGCTTTAAAAAACAAACAAGTCTAGGGATTAAGTCAATGTCTCTCTATCCACAGGGAGGCTGGGAGTCCCTATGCCAAGGTTAAGATTCAATTAAAAAGTGACAGAATTAAATTTCTTGGCTGTCTAGGTATTGTTTCATAGGTGACTATGGTCCTCACGCCTGACACCTGAGACAAAAGTAGATAATATCTTCCAGTTTGAAGCCTAAAGATACCACTACAAAGGTTGATGATAGGTAAGTACCAGCGGGCTCCAACAAATCTCTATTTTTATGGACTGCACTACTGAATGTATTATTGAAATTGATATATATATATGTGTGTGTTTGTGTGTGAGTGTGTGTGTGTGTGTGTGTGTCTGCTAGCATTCACCTCCAGGTTCTTATGGGAATTGCTACTTTAGTGAAAATAGAAAACTGTAAACCTATCTGACTCATGATTTATAAGTAATAGCATGGTCATTTGATCAGGCTACTAACAAGCCTCAGACTGGCATATAAAACAAGCTATCCAGTGGGGCCAAGACATTTAACGAAAAGTTACTTCTGCTCCTAATAAACATTTTGTTTCTTATGTAGATATTCAAAAGAAAGGCCTCTGTGCTGATAAGGGAAAATACAATCAATGAGCAGATTGTGTTTGTCAGCTAAGTGCAGGGACTAAAATGTCCTCTGCTCCAGAGCAAGTAGGTGTTTGATAGATCGCCTCCTGGATACACAAGAGGTTGACCCATAGTAATTCTGACATGATCCCAGACTTGACCTACACAAATGGATTCCCACTGTCATCAGAAAATGATGAAGCAGAATGAAAAAAATCTGTCCTGTCTGCTAAACCTTGCCCAAGGTTTAGCACTACCCAGGGACAGATACCCCAAGTCAATTGGATAGGACATTCTCAACAGTTTCATCACACTGGGGTTTTGGGTTCATCTAGAGGGTTTCACTGGATTCTGACAACAGAAGAAACTTAATTTGGAGTTTGTCTTAGCCATCCCTGTCTGTTCCACTGACTTAGGCTAGACTATCCGGGACTTGGAAAACCACATTTGTTTCCTGTTTAGGTTTCCTGAACACATTGCATCTAATAATGGCTTCAGATTTGTGACCAAAGCAATAGTTTTGTGTTCATCAGTGGACACAATCATAGCATATATGATAGACTCTCTGTGCTTCATATCATCCCCTAGCTGTAAGGGTGGTTTGGTGATTTAGAGGACAGGCTTAAGCAGCTGACGAGATGGGAAAATGTGCCTCCAGCTTACACTATATATCTCAGGGAAGCAATTTATGGTCTCAGAGCAGCAATTATTTAAAGGTAATTTCTCATTTGTGTTATGCATTTGATCAGGCTGCCTGCCCACTTTCTTCAACTGTACACCCTTAACAGTACTGACACTGGAGCAAGTGCAACAAAAGCAAAAACTGACAAATCTGATCTAAATAAATTAAAAGAGCTTCTGCACAGCAAAAGAAACTATCAACAGAATAAACAGACAACCTACAGAATGGGAGAATATTATTACAAACTATGCATCTAACAGTGGTCTAATATTCAGTGCCTATAAGGAACTTAAACAAATTGACAAGTTGTTTTTTCTGTTAGTGATGAAACATCCTTGATGACATAATAAGAGTCAAATATTTTCCAGTCTGATTCTTAGGCAGCTTCTGCATGAACTAATGAATAATCACTGTCTGGAGTTACTGGTGCTTAAAGGGGGAGATGTCACAATAAACTGTGCCTTCTGCTTTATCTAAACCGTAATTTATTGATAGCCTCACCTGAACTGCTTGATTTGAAGAAGCTGCTCCATTACTTGATTCTGTTATACCAGTAGTGATTTTACCCATATGTTTCATATCAAGTTGTTTTAATACCTCTTCAGCTTCCACAGCCTGTCCTGAAGAATCTCATCTTGATGTTACATTTTTATTTCCCAGTGAAAAAAAGTTGAAGAGAGGAGAAAATATAGTCCCCAGCAACGTAGTTCTTGTGGGACTGCCAGAGGAAGGAGTATCTTCTACTTCCACATTTTGTTTCATGTGTTAATTTATCATTTCATAACTACCAGCTTTCAAGATATTTGTTACGCTTTTCTCCTGCTCTAGATATTGATGTGATCAAATTATTATCTACATCATGTCCAATTCTACTCTATTTTGAAAGATTTTCTCTCTCTTTCTCTCTGGGGTGAAGAGAAAAGGGAAGTCAACAAGGCAGTTTCATTATTTGGTGTTTTTTCTCCTCCTGAAGACAAGGTATTGTAGCCCTGTAAATCTTTCATATTTTTTCTGTCAGTACATTGCATTTAGATTGGATTTGATTGCTGAGAATCTTTGTATGTTATTAGCCTCATCATTGATGGGTGCTTCATATAAAACCAACTGTGGCAACAAAGAAGTGTCCTCAGGCCCGGATGATGTATCCTAACTGCTCAATGTGTGGTATCTTTTCTGCTTAGCCTGCAGCAGCAACAGAACCAGCTCCCTCTGCCAGTTTTTATATCTTACCTACTGCCCTGCTGCACTGTGTGTACAGGGACCTGAATGCAAAGCTGGCCAATTTATTTTGGCCACTTTTTACCCAGTGTATGGGTATGTATTGCAAGGCCTAAAATTCCATGTTTTGTCTTTACACCTTTGAGCCCCATAGGACCTCAAAAGCCTACCCAGGATTTCTTTTACTATTGCCCTTATGTCCTACCACCTCAGAAGGAAAGCCTCTCCACCAAGCTAGTTTCCCTATCAGCCAGTACAGCTATACTCCACCCAGTCCTTAGCCTAAAGAGCTTCATTTCCTTGCCAGGCTGCAGATTATTCATACAAAGCAATAGCATCTATCTATAAAACTTGGAGTTAGTTACCTCAGCCTGTTTTTACCACAAAGCCTCTGCCTTCAAAGGCCATGCTTATTTACTCTATTCCTGAGTGCAACCCCCATATGTACCTGAATGGCATACTATGTCCTCCTTCAGAAGTATATGTTTGATTGATAAACTTCACTTTGATTCCATCTGTCCAGTGTCATGTGTTGTGTGTTTGGCCATCTCTTACTATTTAGGGTGTGGGATCCCTCTTTCACCAATAGAGAGAATAGGAGTAGACCAAAACTAGGATCAGATTTCCCCATTTCTTTGCAAGTGTCATAATTGTGTGTGTTTGAAACTGTACATTTTATACAATATATTGCAGCAACTCTGGGTATTGGTTCTTCTTCCCCCCAACTTTGGGGCCTATTATTGTTATTTGCTTTTTAGTGTGTTTAGTGACTGGTTGGATTATTTAGCTTAAGTCTACTTCCCCTCCTCCAAAGTGTGAAACCCCTGATGTTCCTCCTCAGAGAGTAAAGGCTTGGGTATGCCCAAAGTCACCCTGGGATGACAGTGGTGTTATTAGGGTTCCTGAGGGGAGCAAAGATCACCTGGTGATCAGGCAGACATCTAAGACAAAAACTCTTTATCTGAGGAATTTCGAAGTAATTATAAGTAATTAGACTTCCCTATTATCTAAAGCACCTGGTTCCGAGCCTTATTTCAACTTAAAATTTATAAGTAACTATAATTTCTATACATCTCTGGAATGCATGCGTACCAGAATGTATGCATGCCGAAACTCATTGTGCAACACTTGCCAACAATAAGGCACCAAAATGTATACAAAAGTAATCCCTTATTTTGCACACTACCTTTCAGCTCCCACTTTAAGATCCATAAATACCCCTGAGGAAAAATCCACCGCAGTGTGTTCAGTCCTCTCCTGCTGAGGCACCCCATTGTGCTCTTCTGCAGAGTTCTTTCTTTCTAATAAAACTTTCCTTTTTCAAGCCTATACTGTTATTGGTAAATTCTTCTTAGCAACTAACAAGTTGACCACTTCCCAATGCTGAGGCTCTGACATCTTGTCCTGCAGTTCCTTTGTCTGGTTTCCTGACCACATTCACCTGTTAATCTTCACTAATTGCTGTATAGGTTATAAATTGCTTAACAGATTGATCCAATTAAATTCAGGCTCCTTGGAGTTAGAGTAAGATGGCCAACTAGAAGCAGCCAGGTGGAACAGCTGCCACTCAGGGACCAAGATGACTGGTGCATTCCTAAGAGTTCTTCAGAGAGAAGGCACTGAAAGTGGACAAAGAAAAGACACAGAAGCTTGGCTAAATGAGGAGAAAGCTGCGAAGCTTGCATGGGGCTGCTGCACAATGGGACTCATCCCTGGCCCCCTATGTCTCTGGGGAAATGAATGAATTGAACTGGAAAAAAATAACCCATTTTTGCCATGGGCCTCTGGTATCTGGGCAGGAGGTAAGCCCCCAACCACCACAGATGCTTGAGTTGGGAAGGAGAGCTTCTTAGAGAAGTGGTAGGTGCAGCATGCCAGCTGGTGTGGGGTCCAGATGGTTTGGTGTAGGAGCATCTGTAGCTGGGCACAGACAGGGATGCCCATCCCCCTAGGCTTGACTTGATCCCATAGGATGCTTTCGCCCTAAGGGAACTGTTTAACCTGAACTCTGCAGAATGGTTTTGCCCAACAGACAGAGACAGTGTAACCTGAGCAATCCTTGGTCTGCTGGCATCTCCCGAACCCCCAGCCTGGCCACACCTGCTTGCAGTGCAGCCTTGGGTGACTTGGGGGCCCCCATCATAGCACCTATGCTGGCAGACTTCACCTGACTGGTGACAAGCTCCAGCAGGGTGGCCTACAGGACCACATACCAGCCCGCCCACACCCTCCCAACACTGCAGCTTCCCCTGGGGCCACAGAAACCCCACATATCGCTTTGCTAGTGCTTGTGTGCATGGGTGGATCTTGCCATCCCTACCCTGCAGCATCCATGTGCACATGCACCCTGCCCTGCCACTATTGCTGGTAGGAATGCACTTCACCAACTCCCCTCCTGTAGAGCCATTGCAGTTGGAGCCTTGGTGGGCACAGAGATGGTAAACCCCACCCTGCTAGCACCTTGCCCCTGCCCCATTCTTGTATTAACACTGTCACCAGAGTGAAACAAGACACAGCGGACAATCCCCGCCCCCAACCCTGAGTCGTCAACTCTGCCAATATTAATGCACACAGACCTTTGCCTGTCAGCAGCCTGCCCCTGTGCTAATACTACCACCAACGCAATTGTAAGCACAGTCACCAGTGAGAGACCCCAGCACACCTGAGTTGTGCTGCCTCCACTGCTGCTGTAAACGCCATGCAAAGGCAGGCACCTGATACTAGCACCCTGCTGAAGCCAACTAGCATGCACCCCACCACACTGCTGCTACCACTGGCACATGAGAACAAGAATGGATCCAGCCACCACTACCCTATGAAACACTTTGGCTGCTACTACCCATAAGAGTGTAGTGACCAGCAATCTGGGAGCATCTTACACCCCCTCTTACCCACCGCAGTACAGGAGGTTCCTAACATCAAGGATCTAGAGAACAAAATAGTGACCAGATACAAGTCCTCCAGTGTTAGGGCATGTGGTCCAGGAGTTGGGAGTTGAGCCTTGACCCCCTAAATCTTCCAGAAACATAGTCAGTTGACTGAACACATCTTATACCAAAATCGAACCTTCAAAATCATCAAATAGAATAAAGGAAAAAAAAAAACATTCAAAGGACATCACCTTACAGACTGAAGGAACACCAGCCCACAAAGATGAGAAAGAACAAGCGTAAGAACTCTGACAGTTCAAAAAGCCAGAATGCCTTCTTTCCTCCAAAGGACTACAGTAGTTCTTCAGTAAGGATTCTGAACTGGGCTAAGGTGGCCAAAATGACAGAAGTAGAATTCAGAATATGGACAGGAAAACAGATTATGGAGATGTAGGAGTATGTTGAAACCCAAACCAAGGATGCTAAGAATCTCAATAAAATGATCCAAAAGCTAACAGAAAAATATACCTATATAGTAAAGAATGTAACCAACATAATAGGACTGGATAGCATACTACAAGATTTTTTAATGTAATCTCAAGTATTAATAGCAGAATAGGCCAGGTGCAGTGGCTCACACCTGTAATCCCAGCACTTTGGAAGGCTGAGGTGGGTGGATCACTGGAGGTCAGGAATTTGAGACCAGCCTGGCCAACATGATGAAACCCTGGCTCTACTAAAAATACAAACATTAGCCAGGCATGGTGGCGGGCACCTGTAATCCCAGCTACTTGGGAAACAGGGTGGAGAATCGCTTGAACCTGGGAGGAGGAGGCTGCAGTGAGCTGAGATCGTGCCATTACACTCCAGCCTGGGTGACAATAGCAAAACTCCATCTCAAATATATATATATATATATATATAATAAAATATATACATATATATATATATATATATATATATATATATATATATAGCAGAATAGACCAAGCTGAGGAAAGAATCTTACAGCTTGAAGACAGACTTTCTGAAATAACATAGCCAGATAAGAATACAGTACAAAGAATGAAAACAATGAATTAAACCTCTAAGAAATATGGAATTATGTAAATAGACCAAATCTACAACTTATTGATGTCCCTGAAAGAGATGGGAAGAATGAAAGCAACTTGAAAAACGTATTTTGGGATATTATCCATGAGAACTTCCTCAATTTAGCTAGACAGGCCAATATTCAAATTCACAAAATTCAGAGAACCCCAGTGAGATACTTTACAATAAGATCATCCCCGAAGCATATCTTCAGATACTCCAAGGTCAAAATGAAAGAAAAAATGTTAAAGGCAGCTAAAGAGAAAGGTCAGGTCACCTAAAAAGGGAAGCCCATCAGAGTAACAGAAGAGCAATCAACAGAAATCCTACAAACCAGAAGAGAATGGGGGCCAATATTCAATACTGCTAAAGAAAAGAAATTGCAACCAAGAATTTTCCTACCTGTCCAAACTAAGCTTCATACGTGAAGGAGAAATAAGATCCTTTACAGACAAGAAAATACTGAGGGAATTTCTTACCACCAGACCTGCCTTATAAGAGCTCCTAAAGGAGGTACTAATTATGGAAAGAAAGGATTGCTACTAGTAACTACAAAAACACACTTACATGTGTAGACCAGTGACACTGTAGAGCAACCACACAAACAAGTCTGAATAACAACCAGCTAACATGATGATGGGATCAAATCTGCACATACCAATACTAACTTTTAATATAAATGGGCTAAATGGCCCAGTTGGAAAAGCACAGAGTGGTAAACTGGATAAAAAGCAAGACCCAATGGTATGCTGTCTTTAAGACACACATCTCACATGCGATGATACCCATAGGCTCAAAATAAAAAATGGACAGAGAAAAATCTACCAAGCAAATGGTAAACAGCAAAAAGCAAAGCTGTAATCTTAATTTCAGACAAAAGTGACTTTAAGCCAACAAAGATAAAAAAGACAAAGAGGGGTGTTACATAATAGTAAAGGGTTCAGTTCAACAAGAAGACATAACTATCCTAAATGTATGTGCACCCAGCACAGGAGCACCCAGATTCATAAAGCAAGTTCTGAAAGCTTTTCAAAGGGACTTAGACTCCTACACAATAATTGTGGGAAGCTTCAATGCCCCAATGACAGTACTAGACAGATTATTGAGGTACAACATTAACAAAGATGTTCAGAATCTAAAATCATCACTGGATCAAATTAACCTGATAGACCTCTACAGAACTCTCCATTCCAAAAAAACTGATTATACTTTCCTTTCGTATTCACACAGCAGATACTCTAAAATCAACCACATCATCAAACATAAAACACTCCTTAGCAAATGCAACATAACCAAAAGAAATAATAACAGCCACTCTCTTGAACCACAGCACAAAAAAATTAGAAATCAAGACTAAGAAAATTGCTCAAAACGATACAATTACATGGAAATTAAATCACCTCATTCTGCATGAGTTTTAGGTAAATAATGAAATTAAGGCAGAAATCAAGATGTTCTTTGAAATAAAAGAACATATACCAGAATCTTTAGAGCACAGATACAGCAGAGCTACAAGGGAAATTCATTTAAAAAAAAATTAGAAAGATCTCAATTTTACAACCTAATATCACAACTAAAAGAACAAGAGACCCAAGATCAAACCAACTCCAAAGCTAGCAGAAGACAAGTAACCAAAATCAGAGCTGAAATGAAGCAGACTGAGACATTCAACCATTCAAAAGTTTAATGAATCCAGGAGTTGTCTTTTTGAAATAAAATAAAATAAAATAAAATAAAATAAAATAAAATAGAACACTAGCTAGACTGATAAAGAGAAAAGATCCAAATAAACACAATTAGAAATGACAAAACAGATATCACCACTTACTTCACATAAATAGAAATAACCATCAGATAATATTGTGAACACCTCTATGCTCACAAATTAGAAAACCTAGAAGAAATGGATAAAATCCTGGACAAATACACCCTTCCGAAACAGAACTAGGAAGAAATTAAATCTCTAAACATATCAATAACAGGTTTTGGAACTGAATTCATGATAAATAGCCTACCAAACAAAAAAAAAAAAAGAAAAAAAAAAAAAGAAAAAAGCCTAGAACTAGTTGGATTCACAGCTGAATTCTACAAAGAAGAGCTGGTACCATTCCTACTGAAATTATTCCCAAAATTTGAGAAGTAGGGACTCCTCAACTTTTTCTGTGCAGCATTATTCTAATACTGAAACATTGCAGAAACAAAACAAAAAAATGAAACTTCTTGTCAATATCCTTGATGAACATCGATGTGAAAATCCTCAACAAAGTACTGTGAAAATAAATCCAGCAGCAGATCAAGAACCTTGCCCACAAAAATCAAATAGGCTTTATCTCTGGGATGCAAGATTTTTTCAACCTACACAAATAAGATTCATCATATAGCTATAACTAAAGACAAAAACTACATGATCATCTCAATAGATACAGAAAAGGTTTTCAATACAATTCAACATTTCTTGCAAATCAAAACCAAAATAAGATAACATCTCATGTTAATCATAATGGTGATTCCGAAAAAGTCAAGAAACACCAGACACGGGGGAGGAGATGGAGAAAAAAGAACACTTTTATTCTGTTGATGGGAATGTAAACTAGTTCAACCATTGTGGAAGACAATGTGGCAATTTCTCAAAGATCTAGAAGCAGAAATGCCATTTGACCCAGCAATCCCATTACTGGGTATATACCCAAAGGAATATAAATCATCCTATTATAAAGATATATGCATATGTATGTTCATTGCAGCACTACTCACAATAGCAAAGAGATGGAATCAACCCAAATGCCCATCATTGATAGACTGGATAAAGAAAATGTGGTACATATACACCATGAAATACTATGCAGCCATTAAAAGGAATGAGATCATGTCCCTTGCAGGGACATGGATGAAGACAGAAGCCATTAACCTCAGCAAACTAACATAGGAACAGACAACCAAACACTGTATGTTCTCACTTATAAGTGGGAGCTGAATGATGAGAACACAGGGACACATGGCATGGGGACAACACACACTGAGGACAGGTGGGTTGTGGGGTACAGGGGGAGGCAGAACATCAAGAAAAATAGCTAATGGAGGCTGGGCTTAATAGCTAGGTAATGGGATGATCTGTGTAGCAAACCACCATGGCACATGTTTACATATGTAACAAACTTGCAGATCCTGCACATGTACCCCAGAACTTAAAAGTTGAAGAAAAATTCAATATTTCTTCATGTTGATAACTCTCAACCAACTAAGTATTGAAGGAATATACATCAAAATAGTAAGAGACATTTATGGCAAACCCACAGCCGATATAACATTGAATGGACAAAAGCTGGAAGCATTCCCCTTGAAAACTGTCACAAGAAAATGATATCCTCTCTCACAACTTCTATTAAACCTAGTATTGGAAGTCCTGGCCAGAGCAATCAGGAAAGGAATATAGGGCATCCAAATAGGAAGAAAAGGAGTTAAACTCTTCCTGTTTGCAGATGACAAGGTTCTATATCTATAGAACCCTATAATCTCTACCTATTAGCTCTTTAAGCTAAGAAATACTTTTGGTGAAGTCTCATAATACAAAATCTATATATAAAAATTACTAGCATTTCTAAAAACCAACAGAAGCCAAAGCAAGAGCCAAATCAGGAATGCAATCTAATTTGCAATTGCCACAAAAAGAATCAAACACCTAGGAATACAGATAACCAGGGAGAGGAAAGAGCTCTACAATGAGGATTACAAAACACTGTGCAAAGACATCAGAGATGATGGAAACAAATGGAAAAACATTCCATGCTCATGCATAAGCAGAATCAATATTGTTAAAATGGACATGCTGCCCAATTTATAGATTCGATGTTATTGCCATAAAACTACCAATGATATTCATCACAAAACTAGAAAATACTATTTAAAAATTCATTTGAAACAGAAAAGGGCCTGAATGAATAGCCAAGGCACTATAAGCAAAAAGAACAAAGCAGGAGGCATCATGCGTCCCAACTTCCAACTATGCTACAGGACTACAGTAACCAAAACAGAATGGTACTGGTACAAAAACAGATATATTGGCCAGTGGAACAGAATAGAGACACCAGAAAAAAAGCTGCTCACCTACAACCATCTGATCTTCAACAAAGCTGAGAAAAACAAGCAATGGAGAGAGGACTGCCTATTCAATAAATGGTGCTGGCATAACAGGATAGTCATATGCAGAAAATTGAAACTGGACTCCTTCCTTACACTGTATACAAAAATTAACTCAAGATGGATTAAAGACTTAAGTGTAAAACACAAAATGAAAAAAATATTCTGGAAGACAACTTAGGCAATACCATTCTGGATATAGGAATGGGCAAAGATTTCATGAGGAAGTCACCATAAGTAATTGGTATAGAAGCAAAAATGGACAAACGAGACCTAATTAAACTAAAGAGCTTCTGGATAGGAAAGGAAACTATCAACAGAGTAAACAGGCAACCTACAAAATGGGAGAAAATTTTTGCAAACTATGTATCTCACAAAGGTCTAATATTCAGCATCTATAAGGAATTTAAACAAATTTACAAGAATCAAACAAACCCATTAAAAAGTGGGCAAAGAACATGAACAGACGCTTCTCAAAAGAAGACATACATGCACCAACAAGTATATGAAGAAAGCCCAACATCACTGAGCATTAGAGAGATGCAAATAAAAACCACAATGATATTCCATCTCAAACCAGTCAGAATGGCTATTATTAAAAAGTAAAAAATAACAGATGCTGGAAAAGTTGTGGAGAAAAGGCAACACTTATACGCTGTTTGTAGGAGTGTAAATTAGTTTAACCATTGTGTAAAGCAATGTGGTGAATACCCAAAGACAGTAAAACAGAACTACCATTCAATTCAGCAATTCCATTCCCGGTTATACACTGAAAGAAATTTAAATAATTCTGTCATAAAGACACATGCACCTGTATGTTCATCACAGCACTATTCACAATAGCTAAACATAGAATGAACCTAAATGCCCATCAATAATAGACAGGATAAAAAACATGGAACATACTCATCGTGGAATACTATGTTAGTTGTGAAAAATACCGATACCATGTTTTTCTGCAGGAAGATGGGTGGAGCTGGAGGCCATTATCCTTAGAAAACTAACACAGAAACAGAAGAACCAATAACACATGCTCTCACTTATAAGTGTGAGCTAAATAATGAGAACACATGGACATATAGAGGGGACTGAGAGATACTGGGCCTACCAGAGTGGGAAGGCTGAAAGTGGGAGAGAATTGGGAAAAATACATAATGGTACTAGGTTTAATGCCTGGGTGATGAAATAATCTATACAACAAACCCCCTTGACACAAGTTTACCTATATACTAAGCCTGCACATGTACTCATGAACTTAAGATTAAAGTTGGAAAAAGTAAGTAAGTTCAGGCTCCTTTAAAGGATAGATCTTTAGTCTGTGTCCAAGATTTGTTCTGACTATAGGAAGTCTCTTGTTTCTTTCCCTGGTTCTTTTTGGTAAACTAGCTTGCCTATAGTTAGGTTTCATTCAAATGATTTTACCAAGTTCCTCTTAATTGCTTCTAACTACAATTCCATTACTTTTTAGAGAGTCAGAGTCTTCAGCTTCTTCACGCTGTTGCAAATGGACTCATTTCTGTTGGGAAGAGATGCAGAACTCTCTGTTTTGTGGTCTGCTTTTTCCCCTGAACAAAATCTCTGAGCTACAGATTTATATCTGGAGACAACTGTGTGCTTCTCAATGAATGCTTTAGGAGCTGGGCATTCAGTGGAGGGCTGGACACTTGCTTTAGAAGCTGGACATTCAGTTGGGGGTGGCAGCAGTCTCAGGTTTTCTTTGCTTGCCTCTCCTTGTGTTGAACTGCTTGCCCAATTGAAGGTCCAGTGTTTTCAGTAGTATTGTGTCCAAGGTAGGTGCTCTATCCTATGAATGGAGGCTGCATGGAAAATAAAAGACCCCACCTCTCCACTGTACTCATCTGGCACTCAGGCTCAGTGAAATGTAGCTGTAAACAGGATGAAAAAAAACTGCTATTGACATACTTTTTCTGGAAAGATTACTCTGGAGCTGAAGTGAGCAGGGGGGCCTGCTTTTTTGGCTGTACCAGTTTGGGGTTCACATTTTAATGACAGAAGAGGGCAGACAGTGTGCAGGTCTTGGTTCAAATACCACAGACTCTCGCTTTTCTTATTTTCTGTGGATTTTCCTAAATAATTTTTTTTTGTTTGCTGTGTGTCTTTAGGATCATTTCTAGAAAATTTAAGTGGTAATTTTTTTTAATATTTTTACCAGTTTCACTGAGGAGAGGATCTACAGAGCTTCTCGTGCTATTATGTCACAAATGAAACTTCTAACAGTCTTCATTATCAATTTTTTAAAAGGTCATTTCACCTCTTGAAAATTCCAGCAGCACAAATATGAAAATAAACATGAAATGGTCATTGAAAGTCATGTGTAGTAGTATAGTGTTAGTTTTTCATCATAAATAGAATGCCATTGTCTGAGTGTAAATGTCCTAGTTACCCAAAAATATGGGAGAGCTTGAATTCAAGAACCAGCATTACATGGCCAGATTCTGCCATTGACGTAGGAATGGCAACTTCGTAGCTGGAGCAAGTTTCAATGCCTGTTAGATACCAGTGGTAACCACAAAATTAAGACAGAGACTCCGTGTAGTCCAGTTGTCAGGAATGGGCCCTGCCAATTATTTGAAGTATATGTCTTACGTATTTGATTTTTTTTTAATGAGGGAAGTCCAAGATGGAGAATACCATGATTGGGACAATGATTAGTAGACGTATGCACAACAAGGAGCACATCTGGTTTCTCTAACCTAGTCATGTGGTTAGCATGAAGCAGCACAAGACACCAAGAGAGGGCCCAAAGGGTCATGGAGGAAGAATAAACAAATATTTAACATGACCTGCCTGTAACATTTGTAAAATTTGCAGGGTTCAAAGCAAGACTTCAGTTGTAGGCCTACATGCCAAATACTTAATCATTTAGAATGTTTTAATAAACTAATAACTGTTAAATGAAATATTATACATCTCTTTCCGTAACAAATATACCTTTAAAATGACTGGAAAGGTCAGGTTTTATTTTAGAATCCCTGGAATGCTCTACCTTCTGCACGCACCATTAGTGTGCGAAGAACTACTACCACCTCTATAGGCCATGGCCCAGTAATCCTGTACTTCCCTCTTTCCACCCTGGGTTTCATCCTTTGCCATGAGAGGACTTGTCTATACATGCACGTGGACACCCCAACCCATTCTTTAACTGTTACCCATGTATAGCCACTCCATAGCTAGCTGGGAGTATGTATACCAACAGTGTTGTTAGTCCTCAAAATGACAGACCCAATGTAGAGGAGCATGTAGGTGGTGGAAGCAGGCTTGGGGCCACTGGGGTAAAGAATTCAGGGGTCATAGGTATCTTGAGGATGCACCACAGTGGGCAAGAACTCTGAGTGTGTATACATTCTTCTGGACCCACAAACTGGGCTCCTGGCACTGTAGAAAGGGCATAGAAAGAAGAAGGTCAAAAGGGGTCTCTAAAGCATGCTTGACAGGATGTAAGATAAATACTATATTTAACCCTAAACTATCAGAAGCAAAGTGAGAGTCTTCTAATCATACTACATGGGTTGCTGTCTATTTAGCCTGACTTTTCCATTTAAATAATGGTAATAAAGGGCCCTGTGTCTTCTGTCTCATCCTTTAGTACTATCCATAGGGAATACATATTACATGATAATGCATTTTAAAATGTTAACACTGGTAACAAAAAGTGTGTTGTATTGGCATTACATTTATTTCAATTTAATAGGTTGAACTTCTGAAAAGGGGAAAACAGTGAATTATACTTTGGGAAAGGATAAATTAAACATTTTACAGTTACAATTATTCAGAATTTCATGACCCATGGGATGTTGAAAGGGCTGGAGGAGTAAATATACAAATTTTAAAATGAAAATGTTAGTTTGAATGTTAAGTAGAATATGAGAACACCTAGGCAGCCTTACAAAAATGTAAAAACAAGGTCTTCTACCACCAAATCCCTGGCCTTTATCTTTCTTTGATTCTCTATTATGGTCAACTGGGACTTCATTTTCCTTAAATGGATTCTAGATATTAAGCCCATTTTCTCCCTTATCTTTTGATTTTTGTCATTTTTTCTTAGTAAATATTTTAGACCTACCCAAAGGTATAAAGGATGTGTCAAGTACATGCCACACTACCTAAGCAATGTAATATTACAAGTACAATTGAAGTCCCCTGTATCCTTATAGTGGGTTGAATTTCATTTTCCAAAAAATAAAATGTCAAAAGTTCTAATCTCCAGTACTTTTATAAAGTACTGAAGGATGCAAAATATTGATCCTGGGTGTGTCTATAAGGGTGTTGCCATCACACAATAAATGTGATGTTATTTGATGGTATTGTCTTTGCAGATGTCATCTGAATAACAAACTCAAGAAAAAGTTATCCTGGATTTAAGGTGAGCTCTAAATCCAATAACAGGTATCCTCAGAAGAGAAGGGAGAGGGAAAGATACAGGGAAGTAGGTTATATGAAAACAAACACAGGGATTAGAATTTTGTTGCCACAAACCAAGGGCTGCCAGGAGTTACCAGAATCTGGAATAGGCAAGGATTTTCTCCTAGATCTATGGAGGGAGCGTGGCTGTGCTGGCAACTTGATTTCAGACTTGTGGCCTCCAAAACTATGAGAGAAAACTTTTCTGTTGCTTTACATCATCCAGTTTGTGGAACTTTGTTATGACAGATATAGAAAGCTGAGAATCTTCTCTAATTTAATTATATGACTTCTTTCCACAATACATAGCTACTGTCTTCAATAAGATGTTTATCATTCTCATAAATGCCTTTCACATGCTATATCTGCATACATCCCTCCTATGCATAGCTTTTACTACATATATGAATTCATAATCAATACATAATTGTTTTGCATGGTTTTGAACTTTGGATACATGGTGTATTAGTCTGTTCTCACACTGCTATGAAGAAATACTCAAGACTGAGTAATTTATAAAGAAAATAGATTTAATTGATTCAGTTCCACATAGCTGGGGAGGCCTCGGAAAACTTACAATCATGGTAGAAGGCATCTCTTCACAAGGTGGCAGGAGAGAGAATGAGTGCCAACCAAAGGGAACAGCCCCTTATACAACCATCAGATCTCCTGAGAACTCACTCACTGAGAACAGCATGGAGGAAACTGTCCCCATGGTTCAATTATCCTCACTAGTCCCTCCCTTGACACATGGGGATTATTACAATTCAAGGTGAGATTTGTGTGGGTAAACAAAGCCCAACCATATCACAAGTGTGATGGTTAATAATGAGTGCCAACTTGATTGAGCTGAAGGATGCAAACTGTTGATCCTGGGTGTTTCTATAAGGGTGTTGCCAAAAGAGATTAACATTTGAGTCAGTGGGCTAGGAAAGGCAGACCCACCCCTAGTTTGGGTGGTTAACATCTAATCAGCTGCCAGTGTAGCTAGAATATAAAGCAGACAGAAAAAAAGTGTGAGAAGACTAGACCGGCCTAGCCTCCAAGCCTACATCTTTCTTCCATGCTGAATGCTTCCTGCCCTTGAACATCAGACTCCAAGTTCTTCAGTTTTGAGACTCAGACTGGCTCTCCTTGCTTCTCAGCCTTGCAGATGGCCTGTTGTAGGAATTTGTGATCATGTGAGTTAATCCCTAATAACCTCATATATATCATTAGTTCTGTCCCTCTAGAGAACCCTGGTAACAGGAGTGGTTCTAGAGGAACAAAATATTAAGGATGGAGTTCTTTTGTTGGTTTTGGGGTTTCTGGAGTTGGCTGCTTAATATGATTAGATCCCAAAATGCTAAGAACTCTGCTTATAGTAGTATGTAGAACACTGATAGTCCTTGGCATGAACTGTTTTATAGAGTTATGCAAAATAAATGCATTTGACACTCCTGATTCACCACTAGTGAGAGGCAACGAGTTTGCCACTTTATTCTAGGACTTAATTTACCATATAAGCTTTCTAACAAAAAAAAAAAGAAAAAAGAAAAAAAAAACCTCTTTATTTTTATGCTGTTCTTTATATCACTCTTATTTTCTGGTTTATTTTACCTTGTTCTATACATAAACTTTAAGTAAGTTTTGAATTAGACAAAAATTGTTCATCTTTTTAAAAAGAACACACTTTAGTTTTTCTACAATACATTTTTATTGGAAATTACCCAAATAATGAAATATTTATTATTTAATGCAATATAAGTTTAGATTCTAAAATATGATGAGTTTATCTACAAGTATTTATCCCATTACATTTACCTAATTATTTTTATTTTAGTCATTTACCTAGATTATTTATGAAAACTGTGATAGTCATCATTTAAAGTTTTGTAACTGCCATTGTAAAATTATAACTGAGACAGTGAAAATGATCTTACCTAACTGACTTCATCTTGCTTCTAACCTCCAAGCTGTCCTTGCTCATTCCTAGGCATAGGCCAAACTAACTTTGGGAGGAACTTAGTTTATAGTTTAGCTTTTAAACAAGGACGATACCAGTCCTTTCCTCAAACAAACCTTACTTCCTGTGGACTAGACAACCTAAAGCTACAAGGTTAGAAGTTATGATAGTATTACTAAATTCAAGATGTAGTTTTTTTCATTAAACCAGTATCAATGTCTTATTTATTAAAAAATACATAAGCAAAGATTATTCTGTCTTGTGCTGAGTTTATAGTTTTCATAACCCCCGTGCCAAAATTTGACACCTTATAGTATTTGGCAAGGATAAGTATGAAATTGCTTGATTAATAAATGCAAACAGAAGTGTATGCTGGCAATTCTTAGAACATTTCTAATATTATTTTATCAATAATTTTAAAGCTAGCTATTTTATTAAAGATTTTACTTTTACTTAAGTTATGTAAACTTGAAAAAGCATTTAACTCTTTTATTTTGTCCTGTTAAAGTATTTGATTCAAGAGCTTTGATCTTCTTAAGCCAAATAATTAGAGCTCTTTTATATATTTTCAGTAGTGAAACATTGCATACACAACACATAAATACATAGATATATTAGGCATATCAATGCAAGTACATTATACAGATTCATAAAACCTTTTTTTTAATCTTAGACATTCCAATTCCTGATAACTTGTTTTACTACCCTCAGCAGTTGTCAGCTAAATAGCCTTAAACTTGCATATTAAAGAAAACGATTCAAGTGAAAATAAGATAGCAATATTTACACTATAAGGTATAGAGAGAAAAAGTCTGGTGTGCTAGATGGAAATTGAAATGGATTAAATTGCCAATTGAATACAAAATTATATAAATTATAAAGGCTTTTTAAATATATATACACACACATATACACAAACACAAAGATTCTATAGCTTTTACTTCAGAACTTTAGCCATGAGATAAATACAAATTCGCTGGCTTGCACGAAGAATCTGTTGGATCCAAACAATAGTTTTTATCTTAATGAAAAAATAACAGCAGATTTAAAGCAGGCAGAAAAGAAAATAGAGAAAAAGATGACTTAAGAATTCTATAGTTTGCAAATCAACATTAGGGCTCTTTCTCTTTAATGCAAATTTGCACAAAGACCATATTAATTCCATTTTACATGACCTCTGGCAAGTAGAGGTGCCATAAAACCTACTGAGTGCTCACAAAAGAGTCATTGTCCTTGTTTTCTCCCCATTCTTAGATTATTTGGTTTCCACTTTTTATTCTCTTAAAAGAAGGAAATGAGCTGTGGCCTAGGGTTTTTGTGTGGTGGATCAATGTGTGCTGCTTGTGGGCAGGACTTCACAGTGTGTCATCACTGAGTCATTTCCACCCTGTTAGGTGTCTAAGTTTCTTTCTCAAGAGGTCTGTGACCTCTGGGAGGGCTCAAAACACTGGATAATTAGCCCTTATATGAGTTTATTGGATGAGCCTCCTTTAAAATTAATCTTTGTTGGAGATTTCCCTGTAGGGCTGCTGCACTTTGTGGGAGTTAACCCCCCAGACACTCCCAGGGGACTCCCAGTCACCCAGGGGCACCTTTTGGCTGGGAGGAGCAAAATGCCCTTTCTCTTCAGAGCTGAGAAAACTCAGTATCTCATTTACCTATAAAAACAACAGTTCAGTTCCTCACACAAATCTGCACAGACAGGTTGAATAGAGATTAATTTTGGGAGAAAAAGCAATATAAAAGACCCTTTAGAAGGCATCTCTGAATTAGAATTAGGATCCTTAAACAACAGCTTCCTGGGAGAAAAAAATAATAATAAACAGCCAAGACCACTTCCTGTAAACTGTACTCATCCATCTTTAGTTTGTAGCTCTTGTCCATCATTACACATGCCAAAGTCAAATCCTCTCATGGTCTAAGGTCACCTCTGGTACCTCCAAAGCCAAAGAGGTGAGGTCATGCAATACAGGAAAACAGAGCTTTAGACGTCCAAAGAATCTTCCCATGACTCTTGAAACTCCACAAAGAAAACAGAACACTTCAAAAAGGGTGAGTGGCACCTTTGTTTTGAATTCATTAAAGGAATTCAAGTCATTAGAAGCCTTCTCTAGATTTTTTTGGTACTGCAGATGGCAAAAGGGAAAAGAGGTATCAGGTGGAAGAAAACTAAGTGAAAGAACATTTGTTTTTTAAGACAGGAAGCAAACAGAAAACAAGAACATGATTTTGTTTTGTTTTGTTTTTTGTTTTTGTTTTTCATTTTCTGCAGCTGTGAGGAAATTTAGCCAAATTAGAGAGGTTTTGTTACCCATAATTTGGAATTCTTACTCAGGTTTGATCAAATCAGGTAGAGTTGTTCAAATTTGATGGGAGAAAGACTGCAACAAACAACAACAAAGAAACCCCAACAACCTGATCACTGAGCACTTTAATGGGAAGGAGAAATTAAGACCAGCTGGTTGTTCAACTTTAGCCAAGATAAAACCCCAATTCAGCTACTTACCTAGGGATGGGTTTCAGGCTAAAGACTACTTTCTACCATCCTGGAAGCAGGAAAAACAACTTGTACTTGTCTTCCCTGCTGGGAGCAAGCTTAAACTCCATAAAGAAGTTATTTGCCTTCCATCGTTATGAAAGCAGGAAATCTTGCCTTCCTTGTTGAAAGCATGTAAAACTCCAAAAAGAGGGGGAGCAAAATAAACTTAGATCTCATTCAAATTTTGGGAGATCAGAGATTCTCTGGATGGGATGCTCCCAGACCTCAGCAAATTGTCCTATTGGTTTGAGCCATGAAGTTAGCTCATGGTGATACCAAGCACCCATAGGAGATTTGCCAAAGGTCAGGTACATCTCCACTCAGAATTCCTTCATGGTTATCAAAATGTCAACCCCAAATATTTGAGACAGGTCTCAGTTAATTTAGAAATTTTAATTTTCCAAGGTTGAGGACACACAACCATGACACAGCCTCAGGAGGTCTTGACAACATGTGCCCAAGGTGGTAGGCGCACAACTTGGTTTTATATATTTTAGGGAGACATGAGATATCAATTAATATGTATAATATGTACATTGGTTCAGTCCGGAAAGGTGGGACAGCTCAAGCTGAAGGTGGGAAAACTCAAAGTGGGGAGGAAGCTTCCAGGTCATAGGTAGATAAGAGACAAATGGTTTCGTTCTTCTTAGTTTCTGATTAGTCTCTGCAAAGGAGGCAAACAGATATGCATTTATCTTAGTGAGCAGCAGGGTGACTTTGAAAAGAATGGGAGGCAAGTTGGCCCTAATCAGTTCCCAGTTTGACTTTTCCCTTTAGCTTAGTGATTTGGGAGCCCCAAGATTTATTTTACTTTCACAAGCGACATCAAATACTAGTTCATGCTAACTCAGAAAAGGAAAGTGTTTTCTAACTCTGAAAATGCATTTTGCAAAAGCATAGCTTAACAAATGACTTAATGTTACATCTCAGAAAAGTAATACCAATAAATTCCTTTCATCACACCAACTAAATTGCATTGTTTTTAGTTTTGCCACTAGTCTCACCTAAAGAAGGGAGCATGGCATACTCATAAATTATTGCTTTAAATCCGAAGGAAGTGTAGAAAATGTGTAAGTCAATATCTTCATAAAAACGACAAAACTGAGTTAGAATTCCAATCTGGAGTCTAGACTTGGTTTTATCACTTGCTCCTTAATGTGACCTTGGTGTATTACTTATTATTTCTAGGCTTCAGTTTTTCTTGTTTGTTTATAATTAAGACATAATTGTACATGTTTATAGGATACATTGTGATGTTTTAATATATGTATACATTGTATAGTAATCAAATCAGGGGTAGTTGACAAGTCCCTCACCTCATACCTTTAACATTTCTTCATGGTGATAACTGTCAATGTCCTCTTTTCCAGTGATCTTGAAATAAATAACACACTGTTGTTAGCTCTAGACACTCGATTATGTAATAGAACACAAGAATTTATTCTTCCTATCTAACCATAACTTTGTTCTCATTGACCAACCACTCCCTATCCCCTTTTCCTCTGAAACCTCTGGTAACTACTGTTCGACTCTTCTTCTATGAGATCACCCTTTGTTAGATTCCAAATATGAGGCAAATCATGTGATATTTGTCTTTCTCTGCCTGATTTTAGTAAACATTATGTCCTTGGGTTCATCCATTTTGCTGCAAATGACAGAATTTTATTATTTTTTAAAGCCAAACAGTAATATATTGTGTTTACATACTACCTATTAAAATGTTTATATTAGGTGTAGTTGTACACATGCATGTTTGTTATATAGGTAAGTTGCATGTCACCAGTGAATGGCATACAAATTATGTCACCACCCAGGTAATCATTGTAGTATCCAATAGGTAGTTTTTTGATTCTCACGCTCTTCCCTCTCTCGACCCTGAAGTAGGCCTTAGGGTCTGCTGTTCTTTTCTTTGTGTCTATATGTAGTCAATATTTAGCTCCCAGAGAGGTAGGAGATAGGACCCAACTCCAGAGGTGGGACTCAACTCTGGAGACAGGGCTCAGACACCGGACCAAATTGAGGACTAGCTAAAACAGGGACAGAGCAGAAGCAGATTTCCGTGAGACACACCCACTAGTGTGCCATGTCAGTTTGTCATTACCATGGCAACACCCAGAAGTTACCATCCCTTTCCAAGCAGGGGTTGAGTCAATTTCAAGAATTACCTCCCCCTTTTGGGAAAGAAAATGACATCATAATATTTTTCTTTTTTATTATTATTTATTTATTTGTTATACTTTAAGTTCTGGGGTACATGTGCAGAACATGCAGGTTTGTTACATAGGTATACACGTGCCATGGTGGTTTGCTGCATCCATCACCCCATTATCTACATTAGGCATTTCTCCTACTGCTGTCCCTCTCCAATCCCCCCACCCCCTGCTATCCCTCCCCTAGCCCCCAACTCCCTAACAGGCTCCAGTGTGTGATATTCCCCTTCCTGTGTCCATGTGTTCTCACTGTTGAACACCCACTTATGAGTGAGAAAATGATGTGTTTTGTTTTGCTGTTCTTGTGTCAGTTTTCTGAGAATAATGGTTTCCAGCTTCATCCATATCCCTGCAAAGGACATGAACTCATCCTTTTTATGGCTGCATACTATTCCATGGTGTATATGTGCCACATTTTCTTTATCCAGTCTATCATTGATGGGCATTTGGATTGGTTCCAAGTCTTTGCTATTGTGAACAGATGTTTTTCTAAGAAATATTTTCTAAGTAAGTGAACTGGGGCCAGGGAAATTATTTATAAAAGAATGACTATCCTGGAGAGGACCTGTTTGAAAAATCAAGGGTAAATAATTATAAATTGTTAAAGATGTATCTGAAACCCCCACAATTTGCATTTTTTCAGTGTTCCAAGGAAGAGCTGCTTCAGGCTGGTGGGGCTAACCACAGAAAGAGTTGTTTCAGTGTCAATAAGGACAGTGAAACCCTCCTCTCCAATCATTAGGGAAGTTTCACTCGAGTGATTAAACGGCAAGATCTGAAAGATCCCCTGTGTTTTCTCAGAACACCCTCAATCCATAAGGGACATAGAGGTATAATTTGGCATGTTTTAATTGTACACAATGTTTTCATCATTGCCCAGGTCTTTTTGCAGTGGTGGAAGATCCATTTAAGATTTGGATTCCTAATGTTAGACTGCCATGTTTTATTATGTGTGTTGAAAATTATTGTAGATTTGTTATTTTCTTTGTTCTTACTTGTCTTAGAAATTGTTTGGGCTAATTGGTTGCCCAGGTTAACTAAATCAAGGTAAACGTTATTTCCTAAATAAATTGAGCCCCTTAACTAGAATTACAAGATCTTCATCTAAGCTATTTATGAATACAGAATTAAGCCACTTTGGTAGATTTGGTATCTGAGTCAAGTCCAGAGTTTTCCTTGAAAACTATTCGAAGTCTATTGTAATAATCATGTACAGACTCACCTTTCTTTTGGCTGCAGGCCTGAATCTTGTTACAATCTACTGGTTTGGGGACTGCTAAAGGAATGGCTCACTATAAAGTATTGGCTCTTTCTGGGACTTTTTCCCCCTATTGGAGAATATATTGAATTGGATGCCCATAAGATGATTGTTTCAGCCTGCTTTAGCCATCCAATGTGTGCTTGACCCTCTCCAATTAAAGTTAATTGACAAACAGTAGAGAAATCAGGTACATCAGTTTAGATAAGAATGTAAAATTCTTCAGCAAATTTATGACTCCTTAGTAACCTTGAGGACAATTTTAACTATAGCCCTAAATTTGGCTTTCGTTCAGAGTATGTATGAAATGTCTAAGAGAGTGCCCTCATTATTTGGGCAGAGTTTGAAAGAATAACTTTGAACATTTAGCAGAAACAGGGAAATCGAGAGAAACTTTGAGATCATAAGAGTAGAAGGGAAGTGTAGGACAAAAAGACAGGGGAACAGAAAGAGTGGGGGGATGAGATCTGGTGGAAGAAACTTGAGCCTCAAGTACTTTCTCTTTCCATTTTTTATTAGTGAGTTTAGAGACTGTTTTGGAGACAGGCAATTTTAGAGTACTGAATGTATTGGATGCCTCTAAATGTCCATTCAAATATGTACCACATTCGGGTTGTTTTGTTTTAGAACCATGATCTTCTAATTTAGTTTGGAGAAAACCTAGTTTATTTATTTATTTATAAATTTATTATACTGTAAGTTCTGTGGTACATGTGGAGATCATGCAGGTTTATTACATAAGTATACACATACCATGGTGGTGGTTCACTGCATCCATCATCCCATCACTTACATTAGGTATTTCTCCTAATGCTATCCCTCCCCAATCCCCACACCCCCTGCTATTCCTCCCCTAGCCCCCCACCTCCCAGGTATGTCATGTTCCCCTCCCTGGGTCCGTGTATTCTCATTGTTCAACACCCACTTATGAGTGAGAACATGCAGTGTTTGCTTTTCTGTTGCGTCAGTTTGCTGAGAATGATGGTTTCTAGATTCATCCATGTCCCTGAAGAGTACATGAACTCATCCTTTTTTATGGCTACATAGTATTCCATGGTGTATATGTGCCACATTTTCTTTATCCAGTCTATCATTGATGGGCCTTTGGGTTGGTTTCAAGTCTTTGCTATTGTGAACAGTGTGGCAATAAACATACATGTGCACGTGTCTTTATAATAGAATGATTTATAATCATTTGGGTAGATACCCAGTAATGGGATTGCTGGATCAAATGGTATTTCTATTTCTAGGTCCTAGAGGAATCACCACACTGTCTTCCACAATGGTTGAATTAATTTACACTCCCACCATCAATGTAAAAGCATTCCTATTTTGCCACATCCTCTCCAGCATCCGTTGTCTCTTGATTTTTAAATGATCACCAGTCTAACTGGCATGAGGTGGTATCTCATTGTGGTTTTGATTTGCATTTCTCTAATGACCAGTGATGATGAGCTTTTTTTCATGTATTTGTTGGCTGCATAAATGTCTTCTTTTGAAAAGTATCTGTTCATATCCTTTGCCCACTTTTTGATGGGGTTGTTTGTTTTTTTCTTATAAATTTGTATATGTTCTCTATAAATTCTGGATATTAACCCTTTGTTAGATGGGTATATGGCAATTTTTTTTTCCCATTCTGTTGGTTGCTGGTTCACTGTGTTGATAGTTTCTTTTGCTGTAAAGAAGCTCTTCAGTTTAATTAGATCCCATTCGTCTATTTTCGCTTTTGTTGCCATTCCTTTTGGTGTTTTAGTCATGAAGTCCTTGCCCATTCCAATGTCCAGAAACATAGTTTTGATATATCAAGGGAACCTCAATTTGGCCACTACAGTTCTAAAGTATCTTTGGTATATAATTTCCACTGTTCCAAATAAATACAAGAGGAAGACCCATAAGTTTTAGACATATTGCTAGCTGAAGCCCCAGAAGAAGGAAAATCATATTTAGAATTAAAGAATATCACCCTTAAGATAATAATACTCACCAATAGGAAAACCCATATTTTGTTTGCACAAATGGAACAACCGTCCCTAAATTCCCAAATAAAGGTGTTGACCTCAACCAAAGGGAGGGAAGTAGGAGCCTGAGAAGAATTGTGAGAGAGGGTGCCTGCAATCCAAGGAAGTGGAGAGCACAAGGGGCTCTTTTCCAAAAAACACCAATCTACTGTAACATAAGATCATTTTGAGTTCCACTTCTGACATCAGCTATGGGAACTTAAAAAAACACACACACTGACATGGAGGTCAAAGGAAATAGCACTTATTTTGGAAACAAAGAAGTGCAATTCAGATACATGGAATCAGGGAAGCCCTGAATAGTGTCACGTAAGGCAAGCACAGGAGAGGATTTTTTTACAAGGGATTTCCACAAAAAGTTGGTTTTGGTTTAGTTCATTGGCTACTCAGAAATTCTATATCCTAAATAAACCCATTTCGACTAGTTAATTAATTAGAGTACTCCCAGCTGAGAGATGTCGAAAACCTGATACTGACTTCTGTTGTTTATCTAAGTCTATTGGAACATTCTGTGGTTGACCTTTAGCAGGTGTGAGTGTGCATTCCTCTCAAAAGGATTTCTTGACTCCTCTTTAGAAAGGTTTAGTCTTACTTCATTTTCCTTCACAGTCCCACTCTATTTATTGGAGAGAAGTTACTGATTAGTTTCTTGGGCCTTCAGAATGAATCTTCTAATTTGACTTTGGAGCAATCAGTTTTTCCCACGTACATGGGGGTTAAGCAATTATTCCCTGGCTGACTGTGTTAAGAATTTATGCCTTGTCTTTAGTCAAGGTTTGAGATAGGATGACAGAGGATTGTATTTAGGCTATGCACCACTTGCCTAACAAACATTTTTCCTAGTTTGTTTTTTACATGCTAAAAAGATTAATGTATCTAAGTACACAGTTTTTCATTTTTATGTTTCAAAATCTATAAACAGTTTTTTAATGTGTTCATTTCCTTTATTTATAAACTTCCAAAATCTCTCATCAAAGGGTAAAATATATCTTATTTTATATTTATTTCTTAGGGTAAAATATATCTCATTTTATATTTACTTCTTAGGGTAAAATATATCTTATTTTATATTTACTTCTTATTTGGAAGTTTTCTGAATTTTTCCATTCAACTCCTTAATCCATCTAGAATTAAAATTGGCATGTGGTATAAGACTGAAATCTCAGATAATTTTTGAAAAAATTAACGCACAACACTATTTGTTGAATAATTCTTTCCCTCATCCCTGACTTGTGGCTATGCAATCTGTTGCATTTTCTATAATGGGAGGGCACATGGGAGAAAAATTTTAGATTCTCCCAGAATGCCAGAGCAGGAATGTGTCTTAGAGATTGCATCTAAGCCCATTCTTTATCAAATGGAGAAACTGAGGCCCAGAACAGGTAACTGGCTTGCCAAATGTCATGCTAGTTAGTGGTGGAGTCAAGTCTCAAACTAAGATTTTCTGACATCCAATTTGGATTTGAAGCTGTATTCCTTTTTTCTTATCCAGCTTCTGGGGCAGCTTGACAACTTAAGGTTAATTAACCAACCACAGAGGAAGACAATACCCCCAAATAGAGAGATTCTGAAAGGACCATTTCAGCTTGTCTCTATCCCCCTAGCCAGCTTTTGATCATAAACACGGTCAGACTGAGAAGTGGGCGCCACAGTCTCTAGAAATAAGAGGATCAATGCTGGGGGGAAATGCTGACTATGAAATGGGTCCATGATTTAAGCATCTTTACATGTAATATATCGACTACAAAAATTGTATAGTTGAAGCAATCAGGAAGGATCAAAGTGGGTGGGCTTTTCTCAGGAAAGAAGGAAGGAGAACTTAAGGTGGATTTCAAAAGATAGGCTGAATACCCCTGAATTGGGAGCAGAGTTTTCACTTTGCTCTCCTCAAAACACTCTTGCTATCTGAGAGCTTCCTTTGTGCTCGCTCTGTCTCTCTGAAATAATGGTCTTATAATAAAGAAAATGCAAGACGTTAGGAGGTGGGCACTTTGAAAGGTTATTAGATCATGAGGGCATAGCCTTCAAAACTGGGATTAGTGCTCTTATAAAAGAAGTCCAAGAGTAAGCTCTCATCCTTTCCACCATGTGAGGACACAGCAAAACAAGCACCTTCTATGAACCAGAAAGCATTTTCTCACCAAATACTGAATTTGCTGGCACCTTGACCTTGGCCTCCTCAGCCTTTAGAACTGTAAGAAATAAATTTCTGTTGTTTATTAAGCTACCAGGTTGTGGCATTTTGTTGTGTCAGTCTGAATGGTCTAATACAGTCTCTTTATCCATCTTTGGTTGACATTTCTTAGTCCTTTGAGTCTTCTTTGACATCCAGTAACTTGGATACTGTCATATAAAATTAATTACAATTAACACATCTTATGTAAATAGGAAGGAATAGAGGAATGGGAAGGTAGAAGCAAAATGATTAATATAAACACAGATATCTTGATATCAGCATAAGGAAGTACTCCTAACTATTGTAGTACTGGATTTTGCAACTAGCCAGAAGGTCACAATTGATGTTTTAAACAACTTTCTTCCTTCACTACCTTCTTCCATTAATCCATTCCATATTACCTTTGCCCTCAACTGGTTGAGCTTTCATGACTGGAGATGTGATCCAGTCTTCATTTCTCAAGTGTCTGAGCCATTATGAGTCCTGTTTGTATGGGCTGCTGGAATTTTCCATTGACTTTAGTCACAGAAAGTAGAAGTACTAAGAGACATCCCTGGGGAACACCTGAATTACAGATCCTCATTATGTGTAGCAATACATTTTCTTCTTGATATTTAAGATCTATCATACTAGTAAGTACTATAGCCCCTTATTTTCCTAATTTATTCAGTGGCATGAGTTCACCAAATGTCAATCTCAGCTATAAATTCAACAGAAGCATTGCTGCAACCTATGGTGGAATCATTCAACCATTCAAATTAAGGCCTCTAAATCAGCACGATTTAAGCTACAGGGACGAGAAAAGTAATTTTACTAATGGATCAGTAGGGCAATAATGAATAGTTCTAAAACCATTGTCATTCCTTGATTCTGTAACCTAGGATTCCTGGCTATTGGGGAAACAGCACCACATTTTGGACACGAACTTAGAGCATATACCAAATTACAGAGGACATAAGCCAACCCTGCAAAATGTCATCTAGCTGGCTCTGTAACTGAGTCATCAAATCCATTCCACTCTCTACTGACCAGGTGCTTCAGGTGATAGGTAACATGGTAAGGCCAGTGAATTTTATGAGTTGGCTCATTGCCACACTCTGGTATGAAATCAGTTGTTGGATTAGAAGGGACTCTGCATGAAATACTGTGATAACAGGTAAGGCAGTCAGTAAATCCTCAGATGGCAGTTTTGGCATAAGCTTTGCAGGCAAAGTGGTAAAATCACATTTAGAATCATTGTGTATTTTTGTGAGAACAAAACAATGCCCATTCCCTGATGGAAGTGGTCCAGTGTAATCAAGTTCAAAACTTGTAGCTTGCCAGTCCTTCTGAGGAATAATGTCATATTGGAATCTTAGTTTTGGTATCTGCAGAAGCTGTAGCCAAATTGACTTTGGTGGATGGAGGTCCATGATTCTGAGTCCATGCATAAACTTCATCCTGGCTGCCATGACTACTTTCTTCATGAACTCTCAAGCACAGACAAGAGTCTCTGAGAATGAGGCTAACTGACATCCACAGAATGCATCATCTTATCCCCTTGATTACTAAACTCTGCTGAGGTTGTTCTTTGGCGAATATTCACATGAAACTCAAATATCTTTATATTGTATGCTCATTTGCCGAGATAGCCACATATACCTCCTCCCCACATTTGTTTATTACTTATTTTATAATCATGCCCTTTCCAATGGACTTCCAGCCAAACTGTTAACCAATGTTTATGTAGTGGGGAAATTCATATCTCTGTCTCCATGGTTTTCTCTATGCAAAATGAGCAAGGTTCTCTGGCATTCCTTTTCATTTTGGGTAAATGTATGTCCTTCAATAAGCGGCTTTTATGCTAAGGTTAGCAACAGCAGTTACTGTTGTTTGGAGCCAAGTACTATAACTGATACAGACATTGATAACAGAAATTAGGTTTCATGCAACAAAATTTAAGGAAATTGGGGAATTCTGAAGTTGATTATCTGCCCCGGTAGGGCTAAAGACAGTTAAAAACTCCATTTGTGTTCTAGAAGGGGGATATGGCAGCCCATGAAATGAAAGAGCATATCATTTGGTTAAGTGGTTCTGTGAAATGTAAAGCCTTTGGAAGGCCTGGCTTTGGAAGACGTCATTGCTGCCACAGAGAAGTCTGAAAAATGTAAGTAGTTAATAGATTGCGAGGTGAAGTGGATGCTTATGATGACACTAGAAAGCGTTTAAAAAGAAGCCTAAATTCTTGCTCAGAAGCCTAATTTCCTTGCTTAAGTGCTCAAGGAATATATGGAAGACAGGGAATATGTAAATAGAATTTCTGGATGGCTAAGTTAGCTAAATTCTATACTCACCATTTGATCCTGTGTATTACCAAATTATAGAATTTGTTGATTTCTCAGCTTTGATATCACTTTTGTCAAAATTAGTCACTGAAATGCAAAGAGTAAAAATTCAAGAGTAGTAAAGTTGAGAGAGTTAAAAGAACATCGACTCCAAATGCCAACTGAGCCTCCCTTGCCAGCAGAAGCAGTCCTACTCTTTGTCCAATGCAGCTATTTCTCCTTTGCTTAAACACCCAGTAATTTCCTGGCCTGTGATACTTAAATTGCAAGAAGAAGCCAATTTTCTTAATGCCATTATCTCATACCTATTGTCTCCAGACCTGTTAGTAGAGTAAGATCCCATCATTTCTCTCCAGACTGGGATGGAGGATCAAATATCAAGTCAAAACAGTGAGAACAGTGTTTACAAACGGAAAGAACTCTGGAACGTTGAACATTTCCAAACTAAAACTTGTGTGGGAATGATTATGAGGGTGTTCATTTAAAGAAGGAGATATATAATTTTAGATCTGATTGAATTTATTGATATGGTAGAACTTCCTAGAGAGTTTATTCTATGTGCTACTGTAGCAGCTTTACACAAGACAGAAATTATTGTGATAAATATAAGTTTGCAAGAAGATCTTACACCTTCTCAAACAATCGCATCTGAAGGAGAATGTATTAGCAAAAAGTAGAAATGAACAACAGTAGTGGGTAGAGATAAAGCTCAGGGAAAATGGAGCCTCAGAATTGGGTGAGGGAGTATAAGATAACAGAAGAAAGGGAAGAGAATTATCTGTTTCTGGATCCCCACTTTATGCAGGGCACTACTACAGGAGCTTCTGGACATCACCTCTAAATTTCATTTTATACTCTCAATAACCACATGACATGGGAATTATTATTATTTCCACTTTAGAGGTGAGAAAACTGAGGTTCAAGGATGTTAAGTAACTTGTCCCAAATTACACAGTTACAACATAGAGACATGATAGGGGTACAGGTCTAATGCCTGTGATGCCAGAGCACAGGGCAGGGGAGTCTGCAAAGGGAAGGGTACCTTTCTCTTGTATAGGAGATAAGTCCTGCTAGCAAAGCTCAGCTGGATCAGAAGCAGGAGAAAACAACCTGTAGCCTCTTCTGACTATGCCACCAGAGGGCACAGGTTTGGAAATTTTCTTTTTACATAATCTATTGCTGTTTTTTTCTGTAGGGACTTGCTGTAGCTGAAAGAGCAGACAATATGTTATATTACATGGACTAACCTCACAGTCTAGAGACCTGAGATTGTTACTCTCTTTCTTTAGGACACATGTACTAGTGACCATCACATTTGTGAGCTGTGCCCTCTTCAATATGGGCAATGGGTGTCAGGTAGTTAGAAAGATCTCTAGGGTTCGGGACTGATATTTACTACCCAGCTCTGAAACCTCAGTGCTGACTGTGGTGCTTTCTACATAGTGGGAGGTTAGTCTATGTTTTGTTAAGAAGAAATAATGCACAGAATCACCCTATATCTACCTCCCAATGGCTTCCCAGTGCCCTCAAGGTAAAATCAGCACTGTTTATCCTGGCTTCTAGTCTTACTGTAGACTACATATAGGCTTAGCTAAAACTAGCCCCTCATTCCCTGCCTCCCCTCCCACTACAAATTAACACATACATTCTTAATGTAGTACTGAAGCTGGCAGTATCTGGAATCAGATGCTTCACAAAATGCCATGCCCATAGTAAATACTCAAAAGCAGGAGTTGCCATTTCTGCTGCTGCTACTACTACTACTACTACTGCTGCTGCTGCTGCCGCTGCTACTACTACTACTACTGCTGCTGCTACTACTACTACTACTACCAGAGCTAGAAACTTTCAGACTCAGGTTGAAATCAAGTCTCCTGGCTGAGCCCAGGTCTCTTTGTTGCCATTGCTTCTTTATATATAATCAGGACACAGTTAGTACTAGACAGTGGAATATTTAATTTCATTCTCCTTGACTTCTTCTGCATCCTCTTTTGGAGTCCTGTGACCAGGGGAGGGTACAGGGAATTTTAGTGACCAGAAGACAGGGCTGGTTTCCACCTTAGCAGACATATATGTGTGCAGCATCAGAAGTCTAGGGCTGAAAGCTACCTTTAACATCATTTCTTCTATGAATGCATGTATAATTTCTACAGAACCTATTATAGGGAATCACCCAGCCTCTGCCTTTGTACAACATTCCCTCAAAAAACTGCCAATCCCTGTACTGTTTGGCCTAATAGTGAGAATTTTTTCTTGCTGCCTCTTGGTGCTTTTGCCTGTGACCCTCATTCCGTCTGCTGAAGACACTCTTGCTAGCATGGACCTAAACCCCTCAAGCTCTAACAATCCTCTTTCTCTTTTGTTTTACATGAAGGGTCTGGCAGCCAAAGCAATCACTCAAAGTTCAAACCTTATCACTTTTTTTTTGCTTTGTTCCTTGTGTCCTTGACTTTGTACATCAGCTTTGAAAATATCATCCCAGAGTTAATGCTGGGTTAATTTGTAACTAAGAGTGCTCTAGTTTTGCAATACAGGACATGCACACGAATGTTCATTGCAGCACAGTTTACAATAGCAAAGACCTGGAACCAACCGAAATGCCCATCAATGATAGACTGGACAGGGAAAATGTGGCACATATACACCATGGAATATTATGCAGCCATCAAAAACGATGAGTTTGCATCCTTTGTAGGGACATGGGTGAACCTGGAAACCATCATTCTCAGCAAACTGACACAAGAACACAAAATCAAACACTGCATGTTCTCACTCATAGGTGGATGTTGAACAATGAGAACACATGGACACAGGGAGGGGAGCACTATACGCTGGGGTATGTTGGGGGGAAATAGGGGAGGGACAGTGGGGGGTGGGGAGTTGGGGGGAGATAGCATGGGGA
>CAUYQU010103473.1:0-82604 GCA_963574635.1 Cheracebus regulus
ATAGCATGGGGAGAAATGCCAGATATAGGTGAAGGGGAGGAAGGCAACAAATTACACTGCCACGTGTGTACCTATGCAACAATATTGTATGTTCTTCACATGTACCCCAAAACCTAAAATGCAATAAAAAAAAAAAAAGAGTTCAAGACCAAAAAAAAAAGACTCAGCCAACTGAGACCAGATTTCCTTACAGGCTTGAGGAAGTAAGCAGCCATGTCGGAAAAGTCCTCAGAGCAAGGGGCTATGAGTGGCCTCTAAGGACTGCAGGCAGGCTCTAGAACGAATGTGGACCTGCAACTACATACAAAGAGTGAGAGAACCAGTCACGCAACCACAAGGAAATAGCTTCTGCCAAAGCTGAATGACTTTGGAAGCAGATTCTTCCCAACTAATCCTTCTGATGACAATGTAGTCTGGCCAGCATCTTCCCTGGACTCTGATGGACTCTATGCCTGGGACCCAGCTGATATCACATGGTAGTATATTTTATGAAATTACATTTTACAAAGATTTGCTACACAGTGATAGAAACTAATACAATAGGTCATCCGAATCCTCTCCTCTTGCTTGGTAATATTTCATCACTAAATTATTCTTGAAAATTACACATACTACTTTATGAGCTATCATAATCAGTAAAACAAATAATAGAAATGTAAAAGTCCTGTGAAGTTTTTTGAATTGTTAGTGAAATTATGTGGGCAAATACTCAAATATATTAATTTATCTGAAATAGTAATGACGTCTTCCTTTGCCATTGTTATGGATTTATGCATCTGATACATGTAATGTTACATTTTCAATCAATACTATTGAGTGACCATTCCCTACTTTTATAATTTCTAACTACGGTTTTAGGGAGAATACTAATAATTGAAGTATTATTTTTATTTTTTCTATAAATTACTCTGGAATCATTTAAGTCCTAAGGTTATTAACAAAAATAGAAAATTATTTCTGAATTATAATTCACTTTCCTTCAAAAAACAGTAACTCAGTGTCTAGCAAGGTAAACAAAAAAAGTTAAAAGAATTCATGATTTTATTTTAAAATACCTATTCAGAAGCAAAACTGACTTTCTATTAAAAATAAAAAAAAATTGCGTTACTGTTGTTTTATTTGCCTGTTTTTAGGTGATAGGATTGTATTTGCAACTATCTGGTCAGTAAGTGATAAAATGTCATTTCTATGCACCCACCTGGCCTGGGAGACTGGGAGAACCTCTCTCTTTTTTAAAAAATTGTTCTTCAAGTTTTAACAGCTGACTTTTGTTAGTGATATGATTAATCTGCATGTGACTGTTGAACAACACAGATGATTTGCATATCTCACTTCAGCAAAGATGCCTCATCTTGGGATAAATTTCAGTTAATTCTTCTAGAAAATACAAATAGAAAAGAATGAAATGTCATGTAGATATAAAATGAAGTCTTCTGCCCTAATGGAACTGTAGCATTATAGATAGCTTACTTAGTACTGAGAATGTAATGTTACAAATGAGGCCATTTATTTTTATTTGGATATATCTGAGACTCATGTTAAATAAGTTGCTTGGATTTCATTTAACCTGAAAGGAATAAATTCACATGCTGATAGCTGGAAATCAGCAAGTTAGAGACCATGATCAGATGTTGAGTCTTTAGAAGTGACTTCCTGTGATCAAGTTCCAGTTCTGTCTGTTACTTTCTCATTGTGTAATCTTGGCCAACTGTCATGATCTCTCTAATTTTATAGAGTCTAGTGTGAGGTTTAAATGAAACGAAGTATTCACGGTGCTTAACACAAAGCCCTCCATGTATAAAGCCTCAGAACATATTCATTATAATTAGTTTACATAGAACTCTCTCCTATGTCAATTAAAGCAGACTCACTGCAATGTCTTTCTTCCTCATATTCGTTATTTAAATAACTAACCAAGAAAATATGTTATACAAGTTTGGGCCATTGGGTTTTTTTTATTTTTTATTTTTTGGAGTTTTTGTTTACTTGTTTTTACTGCTGTTGTTAAGCAGCTTAACCAAAGCAAATATTCAATATGTTAGATATATTCTTAGGAAATCTTTAGGTTGATCTGTGATTCCGTGTAAGGTTTGAGTCAACAAATTCACCTTTAACTTACAATTATCCCCCATGAAAGGAAAATATGAAACATGGATATAAGAATAATGGACTAAATGTTTCAGGGATGAAATAGAGTACCAAACTCAAGATTTTGTGTCAACACTAGGGGAATCAGAGAGCAGTTTTATGAGCTTTAGAAGAAGAGGCGTTCAGACACCATACTTGGTTATCTTGGCATGTGGTTTCGAAGTAAAAGAGTAAAATTCTGAGATGGCTCTTTATAATTTCTTAAGATAATTTCTATCCATTCTCTTAGTGGTTTTTGTTTTCTAAAACTGGAGCAATAATGGTTGATATTAGGTTTTGGAATAAACAGTAATTCTATCAGAAAAATAATCATATATCTAAAAAATAAATTGGTAGTTCTTTTGTGTGCCTTAGTGAAATTACAATATCATACACACAAATATATCAATACTTAAGAGCTATTCAACATTGCTTACATTTAAAATTATTCTATGCTGTCAGAATCTGTCTACATAGCTTTATGCAATATAGGTATGCATATGCACAGTTTGTACAGTTCAAATGTATATATTATACTCAGACATGTATATTATACTTAAACATATGTACATATGTGCTAGTATACAAGTATGTAAATCCATATAATCCAGAGATATAGAAAGAACATAACATACATATAGAGCCTCACCTGTGTTGGAAGTTTTACTGGAACATAGATTTATTCACACACAAAAATAATGCTATCTTTTAGATAAATATGCATAAAGTTGCCATTAAATCAAAATGTATTATATTATTTGTCATATTACATGGTTGTAAAGAGAAGTAATTCCTCCCATAATAAATATAAAATAAGGTAGTAACAGAAATAATAAATTTGAGTTCAGCCTAATGTGGCAACTTCTGGATTTTTAGCAAACTTTTAACTATTGACATTGTCTAGTCTATTAGGGAACAAAACAGTATCTTGAGATACTGCTTTTTAATTGCTTTTGTAAGTTTAAAATATTTGGGAAAAGGAACTGTAACCATATCTGTTCTTTTTATTTGAGAAGTTTATTTTATTGTTTTTATATCTCTCCACTCTTAAAATTAAAGAAATACAGAATTAATTTCAACCAAAACTTTTGTATTTGACTGAATACATTTAGAATAAGAGGGTATGTATCACTTTATAATTCTGTGTGACTATTCAAAAAAAAAAAAAGACACCCAAAATATAAGAATAGGCCAAGCGCAGTGGCTCATGCCTGTAATCCCAGAACTTTGGGAGGCTGAAGAGGGCAGACCACTTGAGGTCAGGAGTTCAAGACCAGCCTGGTCAACATGGTGAAACCTGTCTCCACTAAAAATACAAAAGAATTAGCCAGGCGTGGTGGCATATGCCTGTAATCTCAGCTACTCAGGAAGCTGAGGCAGGAGAATCTCTTGAACCTGGGAGGCAGAAGTTTCAATGAGCCGAGATCGTGCCACTGCACTCCAGACTGGGTGACAAAGCTAGGTCCTATCTCTCTTTCTCCATATATATATTCATATATATATATATATATATATATATGAATAATTTAATGAGTGGAGTACTTTCAAGGTGAGAGTTAGAGAAGGTATTTGAAGTAAACTAATGTTGCTACACATTATGAATTTGCATGTAGATCCAGTTTCCATATGATTAGCATTATTAGGCAATAGATGACATATCAGAGTGCTTTTCAAGATCTGCTGAAGTAGAAATTATAACTATAAAGATGTCATCCTCAAGATATGTATTCCCTATGTTTCTAATATTCTTCATGTAAGATTTTCACATAAGTCCTCAGTTTCAAAGATATGACACTTTTTACTTGTAGTGATGTATAAATTTAGAAGTGAGAGCATATTAGTATTATTTTTTATATGCATGGATATAATATAATCTAAATGACAAGACCAAGCACATTTTGAAAATAAGCTAATATACTCACAAATGTTATTCATAAAACTTAGATCTATCCATTGTAGACTTCACTCCAAAAATACCATTCCCTATTGTCTGTTATTTCTAGAAATACACTAATGTTTATTGTAAGTCATGTATATACATCAATAAATTATATCAATGGACATAAAAATAAATGATTATATATACTCTTTGTTTTTCTCTCCATCTCTCCTTTATATATGTTAGTTTTCTCTTTATGTATAACTTTTATTAATGCTCACTCCCACCTTATTTAAGGAAGTACAGGGTGTTAGTCACAGATGTCAGGAGAAAGGAAAACGATCAAAGGATTGTTACATAGGAAATAAACTATTCAGTTATCTTCTGCTGCTGGCTTTTGGTGCTACTAAACTTTTCTAAGCCAAAATTTACTTAGTTATTCAATCAAGATAGTAAAATTATTTATCTCATGAATCAGTAAATGAGATAAAAGCTGAAAAATCTTTTGGCCCAGCCTAGTTCATAGAGAAACTCAATAAATGTTAGCAGCTGTGGCAGGATTGCTCTATGCTAAATATTATGAGTTAAGAGGCACTGCGCTTAATAGATTGGATATGCTACTTTGCCGTATGCTTAGAAGGTTGAATTGTCCTGTGCAAAAATTTATATAAATGTAAACCAGGTGTCTCACACTTATTCAGCCCTCAGGGGTGGGTCATGCTTCCCTTTAATGCCTAAATACCAATAGCCAGTGTCCCTTTGTGTATTATGGCAGAAAATCTAGACTTTTATGGGGTTTCTCTCCCTAGGTATTTCTGAGACTCCCTATAAAATGTCCCACAACTTTGTCACAGTTGCTGCTTGACCTTCAGTGAGCCAACTGATTCCAGAAGCCTGTAGCACTTTTCAAACTTTGTGGGTTATTTTGTTCTGACTTTTTTTGGGCACATGCTGTTCCTTCCCATGGCACAGCACCACTGCCAGGCTGGGTCCAGCCTTGGCCCTTACTTCCCCAAATTCAGCTAAAATCAGACTTTCACTGTACCTGCCTTTAATAAAGCTTTCAGGACACAGAATAGACATTCATGCAGAGCTTTGTGTTTACAAAGTTTTTAGTGAATAATGCTGCTTTATACATCACCAGGAAACTCAAAGGCTTGCAACAACAGTCATTCTGTGCTCATGAAACTGCTGAGAAGCTTTTGGCTTGTTCTGGGTCTGTTGGGATGGGCTGGATGTGGCTGTAGGCTATGGCTTAGGTCTAGGTCAGCCACATGAATCTTCTAATTTGGGGACCTGTGGTGGCATGAAAAATGTTCTGACAAATGGCAGAAGCACAGGAGGCCAATCCAAATCCCACACGTTTACTTAGAGCTTCTGCTCATATTATGTCTGCAAAATTTCTGTTGACTGACACAAGTCAATGGCCAAGACCGGAGCCAATGGCAAGGAAAATGTGCAATCGACATACATTCCTGGAGGCTCTGCAAGGTCACATGGCAAAGTGTCAGTCATCCTGTCACAGGAGGAAGTAAAGACAAGAATAGTAAGCTGGTCATCTGGTAGGACTGCTCAACATAAGCTAAGCCCTCTCCAAAGGAGTTTCAGTAATAGTTATTTCTCCACTGCCTACAGTTTTGTTGCATTTTATAAGAGCCCGATTCCTGGTGGAAGTGCCTTTGACAGATTTCTTACCAGAAAGAGATGTGTAGAGCCCAGAGAAGGAGAGAAGGGTAAATGGTTTCCTAAAAGAAATAGTCTGCCAAGATGGAATTCTACTAACAATAAGGAAAATATTTTATAATATTTAACAGATTATAACACATGTTTTATTCCTGATTTTCTCAAACTGCCATGTTCCTGGAGTATAAAACAGTTTGCTTGCTCTCTTTCTTTCCTCTTTTTTTTCCTGTATAACCAAATAACCCATTCCATTTTTTTCCCTCTGAACCAAAGTAATAGTAAATTCCTAATCATGTATTCAAGCTACCTATATGGAAAAAGGTAGCCTTTCCATAGGTCTGAAGTGTCAGTCTTTCTTTATATTCAGTCCTCAGTACATCCAAATAGGAGATCTAGTCTCAGCCCAAGGCCCTCCAATGCAAATCATAGAGCACAAAAGTGTTTGGCTAATCTAAGTAACCTCAGAAGTAAATAGATAAACAGGATCTAGCAATGGTAGGTGAAACCTAATGATATATGTATGACAACTGCAGAGATTTTCCACTAATAACTGGAAAGATTTTTGTTGCTTTTCTGGATTTCTTAAGAAATGAGTCCATCCTTAGTCCAGCCACTCTAATGAACAGGCTACCTGCACAAAAACATTTAATGGAGACATGGGTGAAAGAATGAAGAAAGACTGCATTAGAATGGAGAATTCTGCAAAGATTAGGAGAGGTTGTTTAAAGATGAGGTGGATGGGTACTTCACGTAAAACCTTAAGACGAGTTTATGTCCCAAAAACACGTTTACAAGTCCAGGTTATGATCTTGCAGCTTGGGGTTGTCAGATATGCCAATTTGCATTACCTGAGGGTTTGTCGCTGCTTACACTCTCAATGATACCTCAACTACCTGACGTAATGAACATGGGAGAGTTTGACAGCAACACAGTGAGTCTTAAGTCAAATTTGCAGTGCAACACAATGAAATATGTACTAAATGAAGCTCAACCCAGGCAAACGAATTAAAATCATATGCAAAATTGGAATAAAATAGAGACATTTTATTTACATTTTGCTAAATAGGAGTGGAAAGATTTGTGTTTATGCATATACACACTGGGGAGAATGGCAGGGGTGAAAATAGCAATGACTCAGATTTTTTTTTTTTTTTTTTTGAGACAGAGTATTGCTCTGTTGCCCAGGCTAGAGGGCAGTGGTGTGATCTCAGCTCACTGCAACCTCCGACTCCCTGGTCAAATGATTCTCCTGCCTCAGCCTCCCGAGTTAACTGGGATTACAGGCAGGTGGCACCATAGTCAGCTAATTTTTTGTATTTTTAGTAGAGATGGGATTTCACCATGTTGGCCAGGATGGTCTCGATCTCCTGATCTCGTGATCCACCTACGTTGGCTTCCCAAAGTGCTGGGATTACAGGCAAGAGCCACTACGCTCAGCCTAAGAGTTTTAACAATCAATGTCTAAGAATTAAAAGGTAATATAAAAGTTAAACGTTTTATACAAATATGATTATTAAAATTACCTTTAGTAAAGATTAAATTATGTTAAGAAAAATAGTACATTGCTCATGAAGTTATGTTTTTTCCCACTCATAGCAAAGAAATGAAAGGAGAAGAGTCCTGAGATCATTTGGTATCAGTAAACTCAGTAAACTCCAAACTAGTTTTGCCAGAATCTGACACACTTATGGGGAAATGAGAAAATCAATAGTTTTTGGACCCAAAGCATAGGAAGTTTTACAAGACTTGTTCTTAAAAATCTCCTCCATGTGTGGTTCAGATCTAGCTGAGACTGGGCTCTGGAGGAAGCTAGCAGGGTAGAAAAGGCAGAGGCTCAGGAGGAGGCACAGACGGTCTCTGAAGGATTCTGCATGTGGTAGTCAGAAGGGGAGACAGTGAAAGAAATCTCATACAATTTATTTCACAAAGATGGCACAGATTAAAGTTAGAGAAAGGTGCGGTTGAGGGAAAATAATGTCCTGAGTAAGCTACAAAAAATGAGAATGGGCAGTGAGGAAAAACCAAGAGTTCCTACGTAGGGGAAACAATCCATTTTGTTCTGCTGTTTCCAAAGCAGAACAAAACTGTTTCAAAACTAATATTCACTTATATAATGGGCCAGACATTCTCCTTTGACTATATGAGTGGAACACTCTAATGGCTGATGAGAGAAATAGGTACCTAACAGCGGAGTCCAGGTAGACGAAATGCACAGTTTCTTTGGGAATCTTTATCAAGGGCTGTTTGCTGGAGCCAAGTCAATGACAAGATAAACTGGTGAAAATCAACACTTGTACCTGACCTCTTGAAAAAATAAAACTGCATTAAACAATGAAAAAGCACAAAACAGAAACTATGAAATACGTAAGTGAAGAGGGTGTTCTCCCATTAATTCGCCAAGGGAATAAGTAAAGTGCATTTCTAAATGACAGATTCCAGACTTTTCCAGTCACCTGCAGAGAATGTGCTTCATCCCTCTCCTTCCAGGGCAGTGCCAGCATAGCTGTGCGTGACCTGACACCTCACAGCAATGTACATGTAATTTGCATCAGACAGAACCGATGCGAGCTTTCACTTAGTGTGCAAAAGCAGTCTTCTCCAAACTGTGGCACTGCACTTTAAAACATTATTCTTCCTTATTTGTCAAAATATCCATGTTTGACCAATGGTCATTTTCACTTCTTGTTCCACACTCTTGCATTTATGCTTGTGGGCTCTCTCTAAATTTCTTCAAGCATAACTTCTAATTAGGTTGGTACAGTAATTATTTGGTGCAATAACTTTTGCACCAACCTAATCATCCTGAAGTGGACTTATCAAGAGGTTTTCTGTATCTTTTTTCCCCATTTCTACATAATTTCACATTAAAGTTGGTCTGAAATGATCCTCCTTTTTATAATCATGTTTTCTTCTCTCCCACTCCAGCTAATATCCAGGGAATATCAAATTTTCACAATTGCTCACCCATTGACTATGGGCCGAAGGACCCCTGCATTGTCCATTGTGGCATTCCATGGTATATTTTAAAAGTGCCAATTTTATTCAAAACCATGAGAATAATCTTTGTTTCATTTGTATAAAACATCATAAACGTAGGTGACGCTGTACTTCAGAAAGTCCTTCTTCATGTTTCTTATTATTCGTTTGTTTTTTCCATAGATGGAATGTGATAGCTCAACTCTCTGCATGGTGATTCATTTCTTATCTTTAAATTCCATATGACAGAAAATATTCCTGTTATAGATCAGCTAGGACCAGGGACATTCTCAAGTGTGACATTTAGTGCCCACAGTGTGTGGGCACACTTAACAGTTCTTTACCAAAATTTCATACAGTTTCTTATCATGATATTAAGCATGGTTTCTCATATAAATGTCTAAACTAAAATGAATCTACAATCAAACTCAATTACGAGGAAAAGAATTAGTATGGAGGATCACTATTTGACATTAGAAATGTGGTATATATAAATATTTTTAAAAAATATATAAAACATATATGTTTTAAAATATATATATATTTATATTTATTTAAATATATATATTAAATATATTTTTAAATATATATATTTATTTATATATATTTAAAAACACATCTATGCTTTCTTCTCTGGTCACTGATCCTCAAGTTTTCTCTGGAGGAAAATATAACAATAATAATATATACACATTATACTATTTGTTTATTTGGCTGTGTACATATATGTGTGTATAAATATATATGTTCATATGCACATATTATAGTATATAATACTTAAAAATTATTCTAGTTATTCAAAGTAAGAATTTGTTAGCCCTAAAAAACATTGAAGATATACAAAATTTCTTTTAAAGTGTAAAAAGTGGTAATTTGTACTTAGATGTCTTGAATATTTGAAGACAAAAATTGTCATACGAGGATCCTGCCTGTGCTCTGAAAATGTCTATAAAGGAGTTTAGTACCTCTTGTGTGATACTGTATGCACCGCATTTTGTTACACTTATAATACAAATTGAAATGAATAATAATTTGCAGTCTTACATCCCATGAATATTTTTTGTATTCTCCAGCAGTAGTTAATATGCTAACCAACTTTACTGAAAGGCATACAGATGTGGAAGAAATCTATCTGGAGACTTTAATTATCACCTTGTCAAATTCAAATTATTATCTCGCGAGTTCATTTCCATAAACTATCCCCTTTGCTGTTCCATGATTTAACATGTGTCTACTTTTAAAAAATCTTATTTGTATCTATCTGGAAGTTTTAATCCTTTCAAATAAGATAATTCCCTTTCAGATTGTGATGTTTACCATAAAGTATTTGGTCAAATACATTTCTGTAAACACTTCATTTTGTCAGAAGAAAGGTCTGTGCAATTTATAAAGTAGACTTACTATCAATAATGACCCATAAATCAGACCAAAAACTACCTTTTAAATAAATAATGTCCACCTAAAGGGGATAGTAAAATGAAGACATTATGATCAACTATAAGCTCTAATTTGAAAGATCATCAGTGCTGCATGGTAGGCTATTTTAGGAGTTAGAAGATTACTGGCTCCAAGAGTAAGAAACGGTGGGTCTGCTAATTTGTGCTGATATATATATATATATGGGAAATGGGAGTAGAAGCAAAATAAATAATAAAGTCAATGTTCCTCTTCTCAGGTCAACGTCAATACATTTTTGCTTGGGGATAATTGGGGGAAAGGAAAAGTGAAGGTTAATAGAATAGAAACAACTTAAGTTCATTCCCTTCTTCATTTATAAAATGATAGAACTCAATACAGTGATTTACTCAAAGTTTATAAAAACTTAAAAATACTTACTTTGAATTGAAATTAAATGTCAGTACATATTTGAAATCACTGGACAGCTTTTATAAAAAGTTGAATAACAATGCTTTGTTTTGACTTACATGCAATTTTAAAAGCTCTCATTTAGAAGAGTTACTGTTATTAGGGATACTCTCAATAATTATTAAAATGTGTTAAAGTGTATGTTCAAATATTTTAATAAGCATTATAGCTAATAACCTCTATTATCACTGTCATGTGTCCCAACCAAAATTCACTGATGAAGGAATGAGCACATGGTATGTTTAGCTAACAAGGTGGTGGCAGAGACTTAGTAGCTGAACAAATGCTCAAACCCTCAACAGATCCTCATCCAGAAGTGTATCTCACCTCCACACAGGGATCCATCACAAGGCTGATTTTTTTAGGTAAGTAAATGTATCAGGACTAGAGTTTAATACGATTTATTAGAGGAGAGTAAATGTCGGGTAAACGCTATTGTACAAAAGAAAGTAAAATGTTCCTTTGAACAGAGTCTCTTAGAACAAATGGAAGAAAAGGCCAAAGAGACTTAAGTTAGGAAAAGGCAAATCAGTCAACAGTAGCATTACTGTAAAGCAGGCATAACTAATCTGATTATCTTCCTACAACAGAACATTGCTGTTAACACTTCCATTTCATTGATGCTTTTTAGTGGCCATAACTCAATATACAATTCAGAAACATATCTTGATGTTACCTATGTCTCTCTATTACTTTGACTGAGTAATGGAGTCAAAGTAATAGAGAAAATATTTTTTTTAATCGTAATTTTAAACCATGATAATTTTCAAAAATCATGATAATCAATTAAAAAATAAAGCTAGTATTTTAAGCACACTTATGTTAAAATTATAATATTTCTCTTTCCATACTCCTTATTAGGCAGAAAAAAATCAATTTCTATTATTTATTACCTGCCTATTTATGATTTTTACATTTTATAAGCTTGTTGATTTACATTTTCTTTCCTACATGCTTAAGAGGTTACCTAATTCTCTCAAATATTGGTGGATTAGTTGCTATGCATAGTTCTCCCCAGCATTAATGAACTTATGAAGACGTCAAGAGAAGCCCAATGTTGTCACCATGGTTGCAAAAGCCACGATTCTGACTAAAAAGTCAACCAACTCCCCTCCAATATTGTACATCAGGTCTTATTTCAAATTTAAAAATAAATTTTTTAAAAAACTGTGTTTTTCCAATTTAAAATCAAATCAACCCCAGACCACTCTGCAACCAAATTTGTTATTTTTTCCAAAAGAAATGTTTATAGAAATGTTAAAAAAATATGTTTTTCTTATACTTTTGTGTGCAATGTGTAATGTATTTGCAAGTCAAATTCCCTTTTAAAAATCCTGCTAATCTTGATCCCTCTCCTCAGTAACTGTATCTCTTTTCCTCTCTCCCAAATTTCCTAGACCCTTATTTATTTCCTCCATGTTTCTTCTTGCATTCCTGGTAGGAAAGACATTATTCCTTTGTTTTTCAACATACAAAATATAGTGACTGGACCACAGGTGAAACAACAAACAAAAATAATCAAAACGAAGTAAGTTCTACAATCCAAAATTGACACTGAGACAGAGTTGAAATGGATTAATGCCACAATTCTTTTGCATATAATTTTTTTCATATTTCCCGAAATCAAAGATAACTTCAAATATTTTATGTATATATAAGAAACTTGAAATTATTTTTATATGAAAAAGCTGTATATGTATTTATAAGGGCAAAAAGGAAATTTTTACAAAGCAGAAGGCAGGTTGAATTCATATTTCAGAGGCCAGACAATGTTTTATCAGTAGCAGGAACTCAACCAATAATTGTGGTATTTTTTATTTTAAATTCATAGTTGCCACATAGTAACTGCTTTTAGTGCGCTAAATATACAGGGGAAAAATGTCAGTAACTATTAATTTGGAATAGATCGGGAACCCAGGACAACTTTGAAATCACCTCCGGTGGGAGGAGATGAAATGAGGCTCAAACTTTCAAATTGTGGCAATTTCCTGCAGCAAAGCAGGACCAAAGGGGATGAAGGTGAAAAGTACAGTTTCCTTAATTTAATTTAGCCTTGATAGGCATTTGAGATGTGTATCTTCTGCTACATCAGAAACTAATAATTACAACAAATTGGGTATGTATACAGCTGAGATAAATAAAAACAGCTGCGGCTGCATCTGAACGTGCAAAAATAATAGAGCTGTCACCTGTGACTATTTTAAATTAAAGCTTTGCTAAATGCAGCCCTTTGTAATTCTGAGCCAAGTGGTACTTTGTTTGAGGGCACATGTGAGAGGACAACAGTGAAGTGTTGAATCCACATTCAGAGCAGTCTTAACTTGCAGTTTGCCCCCCATTACCTCTGCTCTTGTGGTGTAAAGAGAATCATGGATTTCTGCCAAATGACAAGCAATCATGCCTAAAGAAACTAGTAGAAGCCACACCTTTTGAGTAATTCCTGCTAATTCTTTCCCCAGGCTTCTTTCTGTAAGGAAACCATTGATTTTGACTTCTTTTGGCAGGTTTTCCAAATTGATCTCTTAAAAAAAAAAAGTTTATAATCTAGACTACCAAGGAGAAGGAACCCAAATTAAAGTGCATGAAAGTAGGTGGAACTAATCAAACCTCAAGTTTTCCAGGCATAATTTTGCCTTGGATTTTGTTTTGTTTAAGGGGCTTTAGGGCAAATGGAGGATGGAAAAATACAATTTTTTAAATATTTAAGTTATGAACTAAGAATGATATTAAATTAAGTGAATGATGAAAATAAGCCTAAATATAACTCATTCTATTTTTATATGAGTTTAAGTTTATGGTGATAAAACTTCTAGGTAAATATAACTCATTGTAGTTTTATATTTGCTTTAAATAAACAAATTAAAAGCAAACATTTTGGGGCAATTCAGTATTGTGCAATTCTGAAGTAGCATGGTAAAGGACACAAAAAAAGCAAGGCTCTGGTGCAAAAGCAAATCTAAAATATTAACTGAGAAAAACAATTATGTTCGTCCATATGTGCCATGGGATATGAATACATGTTTCAATTTTTAAAAGTTAAAAGGAGATTTGAGTCTTGTAGTTTGTCATAATTTCTTGAAATTTTCTCCTTGCACCTGCGTTAGAAGAGCCTATGAATGCTACAGGTGAGGAGGAAGACCCCTTCCTCTTAACCTTCTAAGACCACTTCCCCTTAGCCTTTTACATTACATTTCAAAACGAGAAGAAAAAGTTGGAAAGAGAAGGCACAAGGTCCATGGAGGAGACAAAACAGGTGCCACTAGCTGGGCCTGGAGGTTAAAGATGAAACCCCCCACCCTAGTTCCTATCCATAGATCACAGGCATGGTATGGAGGAATCTTTCCCGGAAGACACTGTTTTTGCTTAATCACGATTAGACCCCACCTAAGTCACCTACACCTCGCTTACCTCATCGATCACGACCCTCTCACATGTACCCTCTAAGATTGTGAGCCTTTGAAAGAGGCCAGGATTTTCTAGTCAGGGAGCTCAGTTCTTGAGAGCAAGTCTGCCAGACTCCCAGCCGAATAAAAAGCCACTTCCTCCGCAAATCTGGTGTCCTGAGAGGTTTTGTCTGCGGCATGTCCTGCTACATAGGAAGTAAATGTGGCTGGGTTCGCTCAGGAAAGGAAGAGCACAGGATAAACCAGTGTCAGGTGGAAACTGGGTAGTGATGGGTAGAGAGCACAGGCCACTAAAATGCTGTACAATTCACAATATTTCTCTTTCATCTATCATTTAGACATTTGCTTTGACATTTGACATAATTTATTGAGTGATTGATATGTACCAGGCATTATAAGAAATATTTTGTTGATTAAATCTCATAATAATCTTATTAAAAGGGGTATGATTACTTTCCTGATTTTACAAAGAAATCGAGCTACCGAGAAGTCACATAGCTTAATCATTATAATACAGCTGTTAAGTGGCAGAACTTGGAATTAAAAGCCCCAGGTAACACTAACTCCTGCTACCACATGTAAGCATTAAAACAGCAGTTTTCAAAGTGTGGTACCTGACCAGAAGCATCTTGGAAAGTGTTAGAAATGGAAAATTTGGGACCCGCCTCCACAAATCTAGAGTTAGAAACTCTGAGGGAGAACCTAGGAAATCCTAAAAGGAATTATCTTTAGGACTTCACCCTAGACTACATTGCCATCAATCGCAGTTCAAGAAAACTGTTTAATTTAAAAGTATTCATTTGACCATGTAACTGGCTCCTCATTAAATGACATGCCAAGCAGATTGGGCCTTTGTGTCAATTCTTATTCCACTGAACGACTGTCATTCCTTTGTATGGACATAGAGTATTAGAAAGAAAAGGTGGCTTTTCAGAGAATGCCAATAACTAATAAACAATTCAGAAATAGACATTTGGAAATACAATTTATTTTCTGAGTTTCCATTATATACTTGAAAATGTTTATGGGTCCTCTCTCTCTCTCTCTCTCGTTCATTCTCCTTTACTTTTCTTGCAATTTCTGGGACACAATCCATCAGTGAACGATGGATGCCATGATTTCCTGTAGCTTAAATGTGATTGGCCTTGAAAGGAGCAATTGAGCAAAAGCAGGAAACCCTGAAGTTGGAAAAAAGTCCCTATAAGTAGATAGACCTGGTTTTGAATCCAGAATTCACCTTAGCATCATAAGCCTCAATGAGTTGGAGTAGATGAACATAGATAACACTGTACGGAACACTAGAGCTGCTAAGCAAAGTTTAATTCTCGACACCAAGTTTACACATTGTCATATTAACCCTAAAACCACCAAAGAACAGGAAACACATGCAAGTCTCCTTATACACAGTGTTGTAAATCCTGCTAATGAGGGACCGTGTTAGAACTTCCTTGGGTTGGCTGCGGGCTGTGTTTCTAATGCAGGACTTCTTCACTTTCGGCCTCTAGCCGGTTAGGGTCCTTTGTTTCCATTTTCCTGCCTCTGGCAGGCTAGGTAGATAGAGACTTTGTCTTAGGTTTTCCTGCCTCTGGCTCTTGGAGGTGGGGGCTCTGGGACTCAGGGTTGTAAAACAGTAGCCAATCCGGTAAAGGATTAAAAGATCAATTAATCCAGAGGAAGTTTGAAAGAACCCCTCTCTTTGGATGAGAGCATGAATGGGGAGGGAATAACTCCGGTAAAAGTTCTAGCCCACCCAGCCTAGGGTGGCACCCTCTCCGGGTCCCCTTGTGTGGAAGCTGTCCTTTTGCTCTGCCTAATAAATTGCACTATCGCACACTATTTGGGCCCACAAGTTCTATTTGAGCTGTAAAACTCACCGCAACATGGAGGCTTCTTTCTCATTCTTCCGGGTTAGGAAGGCCAAGAGCATGAGTTCCAGCTGCAGCTCCTTCACTTCTTGTGGTTGTCTAGTGCTTAGGGCTCCCGGTTTTTCATCCAGGTGGCTGGGGTTCGACCCCTGGCGTCGGAAACAGAAAATCCAGCTGCAGCTACTCTGGTTACACAAACTACTGAATTCAGTATGTATATTATTCATTACTAAGTGATGCACAAATATTCCTAAATTTTCCCAGTTGTCCACTGGAATGAGATTTAAGTCCATTTCTGTTTAATTCCAAATATTCTGTTCCTGTGCCTCTAAAAGATAGGACCATCATTTTGTCTCCCCTTGGGCCCGTTTAGTGAGTAGCCATTCACAGACTGCCAAGCTGCCTGGTTTAACCTATGAAATTGTTTCAACTGCTAAAGGAAGAGAGATGCATTTGAAATAATACCTAAGTTCTAATGATCATTGTGGCTAAGAGTTTGTCTTCTAATTAACCTCTCTAATATGGTTCACATGAGAAATCGGACTTCTAGAGATTAGTTTTTAAAAATGTGTTTAAAATATATAAATGATCTTTCAAAGGCAAGATTCAAAAGGGAAAAATATATTATAAACTTCAGGATTGATTTTTAAATAATTTGTACAGATCACTGCTAAAAAAGGCAAGAGTCAATATGACATTAAATATATGTATATGAATGAATAAGATACATCTCTGAATATGATTAACTTAAAAGCAATGTAAGCAAGGCATATAATTATTTTGATGTTTTTAGAACGATAACAAAAGAATTCTCTATAGCATATGAGTTTCTTTGGTATTTTTCTTGAGGGGCTATGACTATATTAGTTTATTAATAGATTTTCTCTTCTTTTTGAGACATTGTATTAGATACTTAATAAACTCCCATATATATATAAACTCACACCATCACAAGACCCCACAATAGGCCATCTGCAAGCTGAGGAGCAAGAAAGCCTGTCTGAGTCCCAAAACTGAAGAACTTGGGCAGGATGCATCCAGCACAAAAGAAAGGTGTTGGCTGGAAGGCTATGCCAGTCTAATCTTTAAATCGATAAAAGAAAAACTTTAATTGAATTAATTTAAAGGCGTTTAATTGAGCAATGAACAATTCATGAATTGGGTAGCCCCAGAGTCGCAGCAGATTCACAAAGATACCAGGGGTGTCTCATGGTCAGAACAATTTTATAGACAAAAATGGTAAAGTGGTCTGGCGCTGTAGTTCGTGCCTGTAATCCCAGCACTTCGGGAGGCTGAGAGGTGTGGATCATGAGGTCAGGAGTTCGAGACCAGCCTGGCCAACATGATGAAACCCTGTCTCTACTAAAAATACAAAAATTAGCCAGATATGATAGCAGGTGCTTGTAATCCCAGCTACTTGGGAAGCTTCGGCAGGAGAATTGCTTGAACTGGGAGGCAGAGGTTGCAGTGAGCCAAAATTGCACCTCTGCGCCCTCAGAGCAAGAGTTCATCTCGGGAAAAATAAAATAAGATAAAATAAATAAAGTAAAATAAAATAAAATGTAAAGTGACATACAGGAATCAGAAGTGACGTATAGAAACAGTGAGATTGGGTCCAGCTTGGCATCTGCCAATGCAGTTTGAACGCACAGCAGTCTATGAGTAGTTGAATCCCGCTGGAATTGGCCACACTCAGCCATTGTTACAGGTGCATGCTATTCAGTTAGGTTTCCGATTTTGTCTGACTATTAAGCTAGGTTACAGTTGGTCCACAAGGACTCAAAAACAGAAGTACAGAGTCCTTCTCAGGCCATACCTAGTTTGCTTCACTATCATGGTTTTCTCTCTTCTTTATAACCTGGTTGAGCTGGCAGCTGATATAAGAGTTGCCCACCCAAATGAAGGGTGGGTCTGCTCTTCCAGCCCACTGACTCAAATGTCCGCCAGCAACACCCTCACAGACACACCAGGATGAATACTTTGCATATTCAATCCAATCAAGTGTCCCTCAGTATTAACCATCACAAACATATTTTGGAAAATATACATTTAAATGATACTAATGTATCAAAAATAGTAATGTAGGACTGTCCTGTAAAATAGTAAATAGCACACACCACTTTTGAGAAGAAATGAGTTTAGGGTCTAAGCTTGAGTTTAGCTCTATCACTCACAAATTGGATTTCCTTATAATGTCTCAGTTCCCACATCTGTAAAATGGTGAAGAACAATTAGCTCATGGCTTAACTCAATGCAGGTGTTCCCAAACATTGCCATTCATAAAACTCACCTGGGGCAATTTTAAAATGTTAATACCAGATTATACCCCAAACCAATCAGAACAGAATCTCTATGGATGGGATCCAAACATCAGTATTTGTTAAATCTCCTGTTACTCAAACTTGAGTACATGATAGAATATCCTGAGAATTAACTAAAGCCTATATCCCATGACAGTATTTTAATAACCCTAATTAGAACAGTGTTTCTAAGGCTTTAAGGTGCGTGAGAATCACTCTGGAATTTAGGAAACAGCAGCTTCTGATTCAGCAGGTCTGGGTGGGATTGAGAGGTGTATGTCTAACCAGCACCCAGGGGACGCTAATGCTGCCAATTCACAGATCACACAGCTAAGCATCCAGGGCGTGGACTTCCAGCGCAGCCGTCCAGCTGGTGGCAGGTGTGTAGAAACACTGACCCACTCATCCTGAACTATCTCCTTCTGTCACACTTTCCATGTGTGCCACATTACCACCTTCTATCTGTTTCATCATCACAAGTCTGGAAACCCCTGGTTTGGATGTTTAAGTGTACAAAATACCTAAGAGAGGTACTACTATATAGTGGCTGTTCAATAAATTTCATTGACACACATTGAAAAGTGTTTGTTTTCGAACTAGAACTGTTATAATCCCCTAATTCTTTTCAACCCTGGACCTGATTGAGCCCCAGCTTGCCTTCCCCGACTCCAATAACTTTCACGCTTAGCGTGTAGTTAGGATTTTTTTTTTTTTTTAAAGGAAAAGTAGCACAGAACAGGAACAGGGGAGGAGCTTTGTTTTTCTTTACCGTTCTTATAAGAGGTGTGATGCCGGGAGGTCTGGGGATGAAGAAGTTGGTAATACCCCCTACTCATTTTGTTTATTAAAACGTCTCTTAACAAGAGATTTTCTGTAATCAGGAAAAATTCCCAAATAAAGCCTCAGAGTTCCAACTGCAATAGTAGTTCCTAGTGGGGAGTGTAAATTCTGACACTTCTCAGAGGATTTCAGAATTGGAAAGGGATCATTCAAATAATCATGAGATATCCGGTGACAGCTCTACCATGAACCAGCCCTGTGTCCTGAGATAAATTATGTAATTTATTGAGTTCTCAGTTATCCCATTTGGAAGGTGAAAGTGATACTATCTTCCATGAATAGTTTATAGGAATAGTATAGAGAAAAAATAGCTGCAGAGTCTGAAATTTAACAGTAAATTGTCATTGTTATTATTTTTCCTATTTATATTTGAATCAGCATGCTATTTAAATTGCTTTCTTCTTGTTACTAAATATAACACTAGGATTATTCTGCATTAAAATGAGTTCCAACATAAATAAACATTGTATTTTAGGATATTCTCATCCATAATTGTAAGGAATATCTTTAAATCTAAGTTTTTGGGATTAACTTTAGCACATCCTGAATAATAACCATTATTGAGTGATAAACAGAATGCTGGTTTCTTGACATAAACTCCACTTGATTATTCCTGAGCATTTGAGTGCCTTACATTCAAACTGCAAGATTCCTGTTTAAAACAGATAAACATATTAAGTCCTTCACTGAAAGTATAAAAAGAATACAAATTTTCAGAAAATTCCTAAACTAATTTTAATGTAGATGGTAAAAGTTACTTTTATAATAATTAACCTAATCAAGTAAATTCTTACTCTTTTGAGAAGTAGCACCGATGTAATTTTTTAATTTTCTTGTATTGAAATCCTTTTACATTAATACATCTTTCCAAGTTGAAATATCTTGGCCAAAGTATCTCACCCAAGATAAAGCATTTCTTTTAAGGTTGCAATGACTGCATTCTAGCACTTTTCCTCTTTTATATGTTGTGTCTTACTCTTCTTATCTTGAAAGTACCTATTCAACACTTGTGCACCACCATGGCTTCCATAATATTCCATATTGGGAAGTTTCCAGGGGTTTATGATTTTGATCAACTAGATCAAATATCTTTCATTTTTTTAAAAAAGGGTGAGTATTTTTACCAGTAAAAATTCCACTGTCTATTTCTATGAGCATTATTATTTTATATACTTCACATAAGTGGAATCATGCAATATGCATCCTTCTGTAACTGGCTTATTTCATTTAGCATAATGTTCTCCAGATTTATCATTCTGTTGCAGAGGTGAGGGGAGGGAGAAATGGAAAGCTGCCATTCAACAGTAATGGTACAGAGTTTTACTATGGAAGATGAGAAGCTCTCCAAGTCTGCTGTGCAATTTTGCACCTGCAGTTAACAACACAACAGTGTGCATGTAAAAATGTGCTAACAGGATAGATCTCACATCAAGTGGTCTTACCACAATAGTATTAACAATGATCGTCTTTCTTTTGAAACTTCTCTTTTGATAATGCCCCTCTGAAAGTTGACTCAACTGGAAAATAAACACAACTGACAATTCTCAAGAGACTTGCCTCTGGAGACTCCATTAACATTGCTGGAAAATATTTGAATGATGTATCAGATGCACATCGTAAAATACCGTATAGAATCCACCGCTGAAGCAAGGCACATCAGAGATAAATGATGGCTCAAATTTCCAGGAATATGGAAGAGACAGGAGAATACACCTAATGTATTTACCAAACTCACTTCTTTTCCTAAGAAATCACCTCCTTTGGGATGGGTGATTACAGTGCTTCTTCAGCTTTCAGCTATGGTTCTTCTTACTTTCATCTGAACCTGTACATATATTTGTTACACAAACTGAGAAAACCCTAGACCCTCCCCTCAATATACTATATACAATATAGTAGTTTCCTGTATCAGAACCCACTATCTCCTACTGTGGAATCCCCCACAGTAACAGCCCCGGATGCTCCCCGGGCTCTGTTAATTATCTGCCTCAGCAGCTGCCAATGCCAGGCTATGAGGACAATAAAGCACCGGGTACCAGCAACTTCCAGGTGGGTGCACCCCGCTTTGTTCCCTAGAAGCTGTCCTGGTACCCTCATTCTTATGAAGCTTGAATTGTGCCTGGTTCATGCTCTTGGTTTTCTAGTCTCTCTGCCCATCTGCAGAATTCCTGAAGATTAATGAACTCCCAACATCCTTTCAATAAAATCTTCTTTCACTAGCCGGTGATAGATCATTCTGTTTGTAACTAAAAATCCACTTTCACAGAACTAAAGTCATTTCTTAACAAACTACGCCAGGGCGGGGGGTAGGGGGCGCTATCCGCTTTCACCTTGGTGTCCTTAAGAAGGGGTACAATTCAAATCAAAGTATTACACTTCAAAGAACGTGAGAAACAAAATTTCTGCACCCCAGCAAGGTCCCACACAGGTGGCAATTCTATCTCTGATTTCTCTTTCCATGCTGTTTCAGACAGAATACCTGGCACATAGTAATAGATCATTAAATGTGAGCTAGGATTATTTGCAAAGCATCTGCAATTTTGCAGAGTTATACCTGATAGAGTACCTTCCAGTGAAGAGTGTAAATCCTGACACTCTAATTATACACCTTTTTATTGTTTCTCAACCTAATCTCCCACAATTACAATTCTTGGGTGTTAGATAAAGATTTGAATTCACATCTCAAATATCAATTTATTATTTTTCTCTTAATACTGGATGTGTTGATTGAAGAGCTAAAGTTGCTCTACTTGGCTCTATTTTCTATTGACAATTGGTATCTGGCAGAGATAACAGAGCACAATCTTTCCATCCCTAAGGAAATAAATATTTGTAATTACAGCAAAGCAAGAATGCTGTTCATAAAGCTAAATAGTAACTCAAACTATAAAAATGTCTGCCTTCCAGTTAGATGAGGGATGAATAACATAAGAAGCTATTGTAAAGCACTTTCTAAATATAAAGAGAAAGAAAATATTTAAATAATTTCACTTGCATTACTTAGATTCCAGGGGGAAATATTTTATTTTTGTTTCAAGGATTTCAGGAACTTCCTGCAGCTTCTTTTAACCATGTCAGGTTAACATAGGTAGCAAGTGGTTAATTCCTAACCCCATGATGCCATTTCTTTTTCTAGAATTCCATATTTCCATTTCCAATAATAGAACTATTAGCATGTGATGTTTCAACGCGCAAACTTTCTTTTATTTTCAGGTTCTTAATATATTGGACTTCTCTTAAAAGGTAACCTGGAAGGTAGAAACTTTCAAAGAGATTTGCACAGAAAGGTCCAATCCTTTTCAAGTTTCTCTCTTTTTAATAGCTTCCCAGTGGTCAGAGAGATAAGTACTCTGTCAGAAGCAAAGTTGTGGGAGCACAAGGCTGGGGCAAAGGGCAACCAGGTATTTTATCTTATGCTCCGAGCTCTGCTTATGTGGGAGGAGAGGATGCTGACCCGCTAAGCTGGCAGTATTTGACTTCCTGTATCCAGTTCTTTCTCATAGAAACGGCTAGAAAATAAAGACATAGTGCAATTGGTTAATGCATGTTAAAGAATTATCCATTTATGTTATAGTGCAAAGTTTTTTTCCCCCTCATTTTATAGTTCATTTATTTAGCTTAATGTCCTCATTTGCAGAAAAATGCAGAGATGTGTATTTAATCATGGAGAAGATTAAAGTCAAAACTTAAATTAAAAATGTAATTTTTTGATAATCTGTTTTATTGTTAAAAGTACCCTCAGTGTTCCTTTATGTGTAGGGATAATTATGCATGGTACTACGCTGTGTGTAGACACCCTGTAGTCTCAATTAAATATTTTAACTACTTAATGAAAGGCATCAGGATTTTTGCAGTGAGTAATTATAACCATAACCTGGAATCGAAACTCCCTATTGACCCTCACACTGCTTAGTAAGTCAGAAGATAAAATGGTCGTGGCTATCATGTCTTTAAAAGAATTTTTCATGGCCAAAGAGTAACTGTAGCATGACAAAAATTTCCTACAATTGTTTCAGTAAGAGCACAGTAAGCTGTTTTTCTTCTTCCTTTGTCCATTTCCCTAGTACTGCAGCAAGATATTAGTAGAGAGTTTGGAATTAACAATAGAATAAATTATTTTATTACTTTATATAAAATTAAAAGCTCTTCCGTTGCAGTTATCCACTGGCTCTTAACATTTTTAAAGTAACATATTAATAGAGAGGTTAAATTATTTTCTTCAAAGAAAATAAAACAATAAAGATAATATTTAAGTTTAAGCTTAAATTCAAAATTAAGTTTCTTGGAAATTAAGGAGAAATAAGTGAACAGTAATTTTTTTTATCTTTTGTTTTCATAGGTAATGATATTATAAATCCATAGTATATCATCCTTATATTTGAGAAAACCCAAAGTAACTTCTTTAAAATGGGGTTTAAACAGCAATTCTTTTTATTAATAAGATGCAATTGCTCCCAAAATCTCATAGAATTTTACGGTTTGAAGCACACTTCAAGTACACATGGTCCAGTCCCATAACCCGTGCCTGAAACTCTTTGAAGCTAATCACAGAATAAAACGTTGTTTCCCAAAACTGCCACAAACAGAAAAGAAACTCAAAATTAGTAGAAGTTTGAAGAAACAAACCTTCTAATATCCAATTTGCTGTTTAATTAGAATAGCCTTTAAACTATTCCTTGATTTACAGCTTTTTCAGCATAGGCGGAAGTCTCTGAACTCATCCAAATGCCTCTACCATTTTGATAATGGAATAAAGAATGGCTCTGGCCAAACATCTGACTTGATGAGTCTATGTAAACAGCACAGAAATATCATGATGTGAATTTTTTATGCTAGCACTTCATCGTTTCTCTGTTCGTTGGTAAGTTCATACTTGAACTTTACATTTCTTACTTAGAAAAAAGTTTCATTTTAATTTTTTCAAGGACCCTAGGTATCTTTCCATATTTCTAATCAATTTGGAATATATGTACATGTATTTATTCTACCACTCTTGAACTTGCCGCCTTGCACAACCTTTTGTTTTATGTGTGTTATTTTCTCAGTTATTAATCTACTGGATTCTGTTAGCAAGATTTTCCCACCAACAACATTTATTATACATTTTCTAGAAGCACTTGAATACACAACAACAAAAATTTAACTGATTATATTGTGATCCAGGAGATTAAAAAAAATAATAATAAAATCAAAAAGCAAAGAACAAATTAAAATAGGAGACCAGGTGGTATAGTAGAAGAACCCTAAACTAGATGTTGGAGCATGACCCCTCTTCAGGAATCAATCGCCTAGAGTCAAAAGGAGGGGAGAAGGGGCCCCGGCCATCCAGGAGAAATGTGGTCTGGAGTGACCTGTGTTCCTTAGGAGGATATGAAATGACCTCCCTTGCCCCATGCACCTTTTGAATATTCCTTTTTGTTTTTGTTTTGAGACAGAGTCTCACTCTGTCGCCCAGGCTGAAGTGCAGTGATGCATCTTGGCTCACCACAACCTCCGCCTCCCGGGCTCAAGCGATTCTCCCACCTCAGCCTCTCGAGTAGCTGGGGTTACAGGAGCCTGCCACAACTCCAAGCTAATGTTTTTGTATTTTTAATAGAGATGGGGTTTCACCACGTTGGCCAGGCTGGCCTTGAATTCCTGACCTCAGGTGACCTGCCTGCCTTGGCCTCCCAAAGTGCTGGGATTACAGGAGCGAACCACTGTGCCTGGTACCTTTTGAATATTCTTAAAGGTAATACTATAAAGCTGGCTTTACCATGGAGTGATTAATTTGGGGAAAATCCCTTAAACGAGACAGAAGAATCTCGCTCCAATTCTGATGCTAGAATGCTAATGTCTGTCAATCCTACCTCTTAGGATTATTACAAAACATATGTAAGATGAAGTTGGTGAAATTTTCTGGTGAGCTATCCATGCACTCTATGTGCAAAGAATCATTAATAATAAGTGTTCAATAATTGAGCTTTAGAGCTAACCTTCCACTAATTTAATAGAAATAGGGGATATTAAAACATAAGTGAAAGATGACTTATTTCCTTCAAGTTTCAGATGAATGTGGATGCATTCCAGATTGAATGGTTTATTTCACAAAGAGAAGAAGTCTCATGTCAAGCTTTGTGTGCAATCAAATTTCAATGGACCCTACTTCTCTGAAGTGGAGGAATACATTTTTTAAAGCTTGGTGAGATGCCATTAACAATAACTACAACTCTTTATTATAGAAACAGCTAAAACACAATAATAAATATTTATTTATTTAATACAAACATCATAGTAACTTAAAAATAAATTCAGAGAAAAGACTGATCCTGCATAGCAAATGTAGAAACAGGAATAGAATTACCTGCAAATGAAACAAACATGGAGGATAAATAAAAGATTTCAGCCAAAGCAGAGAGGACAATAGGAGCCCTGTCCAGTTTCCAGCCAAGGAAATGACCCGCTCTAATAGGATTTGATATACCTCCGTGAGACGCCCTTGCCTTTAATTTCTTCATTTCCTGGCCTCTCCCCATCCCCAAGTTACAGAGTGTATTTAGTCACTTAAAGCAGCTGGAGCTGGCTTATTTTTATTTAGCTTTCATTATTTGCAAAGCATTATTTTTATAGTAAGGCTAGAAGGCATTTAGTAAAATTAATGTATTTCCAAAAGTATCATTGAATCAACTTTTAATATTGGACTATTTATAAACTTCTTTATTAAAGTAAATTAACAATTTTCTTAATATTTATGTAACCTGGAAAATGAGCAAAGATAGAATCAGAAACAACTTTCTTACCTTCTCCCCACCCCGGCTGCCTACTTAAGACCATCCCCACTTTGAGGGGCAAACCCCTGTTACTTAATGAAATATATAGCAGTTCCCATAATGTATCTATTTACTCCTAGGTAACAAAATATCCTCCAATCACCTTTCTTCTCAAGAATCGTCTTATGTATTAGTTGCAATTCTGCATACTCCTTAAGAATCAAGATGCCGACTTTTGATCCAAGTTATCTTCATAGGTATGGGCTCACTTTAATATGCATACCACTTGTAGTGACCTTTCTTCCTATTTCCAGGCCTGAGGCTTCCATTGCTTCATCACACACTCTTGAAACACTATGGCTCATGGAGGCCTGAAGTGAGAGGTGTTACAGGGACAGGGAGAGCTGGGCACTAATAATGTTATTGATATGCCCCCTTGTAAACTATTGTTTGATTCCTTTGAAAGTAATAGGAGGTTGGGTGTTGAATTCTTTGGGGCATACTTGGGGGTTCTCTGAGATCCCTGTCCATAGCTGGTTATCCCTCATGTGCAGTTTTTCCAGATAGAATGAATCCTTCAACCTCAGTTGTTCTCCAGAGACTGGTCTCTCAACCTGGGATCTGGGATGATGCCCTTCCACTTGCCTCCTGCAGAGATCGCCTCATTGGCCAGGGCCTTCTTAGACAAGATCTAAGACAATCCCAGGCTAAGCTCTGTCTCGCAATGCCCACCAGAAAGTGATAAGAATGATGCAATCTGGCCTGATATTAGGGGAATACAATTATTTTCAGGCTATAGCCTTCTTTGGTTTTGCTGTGGGCCTCTTTTCAAGCCTCTCATCCTTTAAAGATTTTCTGGAATAAATTGGACAGGATGCACATCGAGTTGTCTGACAGGGAAGAGGAGGAAGATGAGCACTCAGCATGCACCCGATCTCTCCAAGGGGAGACCACAGCTCTTCCTTCAGACCCTTCAGGGGGATGCTGAGCTTAAGGCCAGAAAACCATTTTGAACACCTCTTTGCAAGTCCTGCAAAGCAAATCTGTGACTTCCTTTTGAATGGTGAGTGATTGGCACCTGATGTATATCCCCATAAAGTTACTCAGAAAGAGCCCTGTTGTAGACACTGAATCTAGTTATAAAGAATATAAGCAAGTTGTGGGATTCACTTTATTTTTTTATTTTTATTTTTTTTTTGAGATGTAGTCTTGTTTTGTTGTCCAGGCTGGAGTGCAGTGGTGTAATCTTGGCTCACTGCAACCTCCACTTCCCAGGTTCAAGTGATTCTCTCACCTCAGCCTCCCAAATAGCTCGAATTACAGGTGCCCACTGCCACCCCTGACTAATTTTTGTATTTTTAGTAGAGACAGAGTTTCATCATGTTGGCCAGGCTGGTCTCGAACTACTGACCTCAGGTGATCTGCCCACCTCAGCCTTCCAAAGTGCTGGGATTACAGGTGTGAGCCATCGTGCCCAGCCTTCACTTTAAAACTTTTAATGTTTTACTCTTTCATAGTCATTATCTAAAGTTATCAAATTTTCTGATAAGATGAGCAAAAACACAGTAGAAAAAAGGAGACTACCATTTAAAAATCTACATGATCAAGCTGATCTTACCACAGTGGCATTTATATTTAGTTGGTGTTATGAATTGAATTGTGCCCACTTCCCTCCTTCCTCCCTCCACCAAAATAAATAAATAAATAAAAGGTTGAAGTCCTAAACCTAGGAATGTGACCTTATTTGAAAATAGGGTGTTTGTAGATACAATCAAGTTATGGTGAGCTCATACATGACTAGGGTGAGTCCCTATGCCTGGTGTCTTTATTAGAAGAGAAAGCAGACACTGGATGAAGACAAAGACACAGCAAACAATACCCTGTGGGGCAGGCAGAGACGGAAGTGGTGCATCCACAAGTCAAGAGTTGTGAGCAATGCCCAAAAGCTGAGGGAGGAGAACAGAACAGAGGGAATCAACCCCACCAACACATCGATTCCAGACTTCTGGTTTCCAAAACTGTGAGAGAACAAATTACTGTAATATTTTACCAAATTCATGCACTTGAGAGGGAGGGATAGGCTGGGCACAGTGGTTCACGCCTGTTATCCCAGCACTTTGGGAGGCCGAGGCAGGTGGATCACAAGGTCAGGAGTTCAAGACCAGCCTGGCCAAGATGGTGAAACCCCGTCTCCACTAAAAATACAAAAATTAGCCTGGTGTGGTGGCTGGGGGCCTGTAACCCTGGGTACTCGGTGGGGCTGAGACAGGGGATTGCTTGAACCTGGGAGGCAGAGTTTTCAGTGAGATGAGATTGTGCCACTGTACTTCAGCCTGGGCAACAGAGCAAGAGTTGTCTCAAAAACAAAAAACAAACAAACAAAAAGAGGCAGATATAATGGGGAAAATGTTTTGCTTGAGATCAAAATGCCGGGGTTTACACATATTCCTGCATAGTATCATTCTGGTAAAAGTATATCATAAAGACACAATTCATTATTTAAGAAAAATCTTTATCTACTTATTTATACAATATGTTGGCTCCACCCCATCTCAATATCTCACTGAAATATTAGGAAGCCAACAAGCCTGTCTGCCTGAACATCTATAGAGAGGCCTTTTTTGCTTCTCTCATCTTTCACCTGCTGGTTCAGAAATTAAGGGTTGCACCATCCAAAACTGTGAGCAATCATACATAAACTGCAAGTAACTTGTGGGAACTTCTTAGCAAAACTTTTGTAATCCTATATCGCTGCCCTTTTTTCTACAACCAGCAAGTCATTGTTTCTACCAAAATCACTGATAAAAATATGAAAGGAACTGACCATGGTACACTGCATGCAGAAGGTGAAGGTGCAAATCCCATAAATAAAGCCTCACAGGCTGAGGCAAAAAAAAAAAAAAAATGTGTTCACTGGAAATTACAGGTGTTTCTATACACCATTAACTCAGGGTGTTGGACAGCTAAGAAGTATGGGTGTGTAAATATATGCTGCTCAATTTTGCAGAGCAACAGTTTACAGCCTAGTAATGACTCTGTCTTAAACCAATTCAGGCAGCAGAGTGGAAAGAATGTAGTATCAAGAACCATATCACACCCTGACAGCTCGCAATAACATTCATAGAAGAAAATCTTGTGAAAATATAGATATAAAAATATCATCTTGAAAATTCAGCTTTAAAAACACATCATAGAAAATAATTTGGCGGGGGGCAACTAGGAGAAATCATTAGAATAAAGTTTGACATCCGAAAAATGTTGCAGGAAGAGGTGATTTCTGTGAGTCAGGAAAACAAGTTAACATGAATAAAATGGTGAAGGGTGGGGAGGATGAAAATGGGGATGACAAAGATGTCTGGGAATTCAATGGCAGAACTGAAATCTGCATTGTTGTAGTCAAGAGAAAAAAATGACCTTGAGGAAAAGTAAAATAATGATGTGAAATAAATCTAGAAGACATGGGAAACTGCAAGAGAAGAAAAATATGAAAGTTATTTTGCATTTATCTGATAAAAGCAGGGGAACAAAAATTGAGGGCTTGTGTAATATTTTTTGTTTTATATTATTTTTCCAGAAAAAAAGCATGAGAATAGCATCCAAGTTCATACAGAAATCTCCCAAATAGTTACATTTTAATTTTGACATCACAAATACATATTTTTATTATATTTGTCTCCTCCTTTCACTTTCATGTTTGGTAGGACATTTCACATGTGAACCACTACAGCCTAGCATGTTCATCTATCTTTCAAAGGCTCTGGTCTCAATGAATGGCAATAGCCTCACCCCATCACTTAAACCTTCTGAAACATGGCCTCAACAGTGACTCCATTCTTTTTCTTATTCCAACACTAATCCGTCCACTCGTCATTTTGATCTGACTTCCAACAGCCTCTTCAGTCTTTACACATTTCTCCATCTCTACTTCTATTCAAGCCTGGGTTATTTTGATATTCCTAAAATCGTTTTCTCTCCGTCATTACCCACTGCATCAAATTCCTTCTCTATGACATTTAATCAGAAAGAACCTTAGAAACAAATGCAATCACATCACCTCCCTAATTAAAATATTCCACATTCTTCCTATTGCCAAGAAAACAAAGTTAAACAGGACTTTCAAGGTATCACTTATTTTAGAAACTACCCCTAGTTTTCATTTTCAGCCTCATCTCAAATGCTGGTGCCACTCCTTGTCTCTTCCACCTTACACACAGAGGCTCCATTCAGAGGTAATTTTATGTCAAAGCATGGTGTTCTTTCTCAAGTCCAGGGCCTGGCAGGCCAACATAAGAACACTGACTTTCATTCCCAGTGGGAGGAAAAGCTAAGGCTGGTTTCTATCTGAGTACGTGGCACATTTTCATTTTGTATGGTCACTCTTGTGACTGTTCTAGAACAAAGGGTAATTGGTAAACCAAAACGTATCTGAGACAGGTCTCAATCAATGTAGAAAGTTTATTTTGTGAAGGTTAAGGATGTACCCATGATACAGCCTCAGGAGGTCCTGATGACAGGTACCCAAGGTGGTCAGGGCGTGGCCTGGTTTTATACATTTTAGGGAGATATGAGACGTATTAGTCCATTCTCATGCTGCTAGTAAAGGCATATCTGAGACTGAGGTTTATTGACTCACGGTTCAGCATGACTGGGGAGGCCTTAGGAAATTTACAATCATGGTGGAAGGGGAAACAAATATGTCCTTCTTCACATGGCAGAAGCAAGGAGAAGTACAGAGCAAAGGTGGGGGAAAGCCCCTTATGAAACCATCCGATCTCATGAGAACTCACTATCATGAGAACAGCATGGAGGTAACCACCCCCATGATTTGATTACCTCTCACTGGGTCCCTCCCACTACATGTGGGGATTATGGGAACTACAGTTCAAGGTAAGATTTACTTCTGTCTTTGGGTTTTCTTCATTGTCTTGTTTTAACTTCTTCAATACATAGCAAGCTTATTTATTTTAGTTATTTTCTTTTCTAATATCTGCATTAAATCCATTTCTGTCTGACTGTAAGTTACTAAGCTTGATGTATATTTTCATTATCTATTTTAAAAGATATTTTCTAATATCTATTTGGGGTTCTTCTTTGACCAAAGAGTTTCTTAAGAGCACATTTATTGATATGTAAACTAGTTGTCCTTTTGTTATTTATTTGCAAATTAATGTTTTTGCTTTCAGAGACAGTTGTCTGCTTAACATAAATCTTTTAAATTCCATGGAAACATATTTTATATCTGTCAATTTTATAGGTATCCTACGGTTTTGTCAAAGGAATCTGTATTCTGCAACTGTGGACTACATTAACATATATTATGTACATATATAATATATACATATATATATAGGATTATATATATAAATATACATATAAAATAATAAGTGCCATGAAAAACATATTGAACCTTATTATATGTATATAATCCTGCTGATATAGTTTGGATATTTGTCTCCTCCGAATCTCATGTTGAAATGTGACCCTCAATATTGGAAGTGGCACCTAGAGGGAGGTGTTTGGATCATGGGATGGATTCCTCATTGACGGCTTGTTGGCCTTCCTGTGGTAATGGCTGTGATGAGTGGGTTCTCCTTCTCTTAGTTCATGTGACAGCTGGCTGTTTCATAAAGCATAGTATCTCCCCCTTCTTTCTCTTTTGCTTCCTCTCTCACCGTATGACATGCTGGCTTCTTTGTCCTCTACCATGAGTGGAAGACAGATGAGTGGAAGACCAGAATCAGATGCTGGCACCATGCTTATTTTACAGGCTGCAGAACTGTGAGTCAAATAAACCTCTTTCCATGATAAATTACCAAACCTCAGGTATTCATTGATGAAACACAAAATGGATGAATACACTTGCTAATACAATCTGCTAGCTGTTATGCTGTAACTTTAATCAGTATATTCTTGATGTTTAAATTACCAAAAAAATGTTAAAATTATTTCAATATAGTCATTAATTTTGTCAACTTCTGCATTCTACATTTTGAAGCTATATAATAAGGTAGATATAGGCTTAAAATTTATGTTTTGCATCTTGGTTTATCTCCTTTATGAAGTCTATTATGTAGTATATGTCTTTATTAATATTATTTTTTTGCCTTATGTTTGATTTTGTCTAATTTAAATACAATTAAAGAAATATATTAAACATAACAATAATTTGCCTTCATTAGACTTTATGTAATTTATCTCTTTATTCTTTTTAATTTTAACTTAGTATCTTTACATGTCATCTCTATCCCTCATAAATGGCTTAGAGATTATTAAATCCAATGGGGTGACTTGTGGGTCACATCTCCTATTTGGATTCCAGGGTCCTACTTTTCCCTGTTCTGACCTCATGAAACTGACTATATGGCCACATGAACAGTTTTCACTCCCATTATAAGAGCAGATGTCGAGATGAGGTACTTATTCCTATACTTGCCTCCACTAACAGCTCTCCTTTCAGTGTCAGATAAAGAAAAGAAAGGCAAAGAGGCATGCTCCAGGGTATCTCATTGCCCTTGTTGGTTTTCCTGTTTTTCTTCAATCAACCCATACTTAATCCGCCTATTTTTTTTCTTTAACATCAGACAGCTTGAGATTAAACAAGATCATCCAATCTTGTGATAGCATGTAAACAGTTTTGCTTCTTGTTTTCTCACCTGTAACCCAAAACAACATCTGGGACATATCTCCATCAATTTAGAGATTTATTTTGCCAAGGTTAAGAACGAAGTCCCATGATGAAGCCTCAGAAAGTCCTGAGAACCTGTGTCCAAGGTGGCTGGGTTACAGCTTAGTTTTATATATTTTAGGGAGACAGAAGTGACAGGCAAACACACAAATAAATACAGGGAAGGCACACATTGGTTCAACCTGGAAAGGTGAGATATCTCAAACACCTTCTGAAGGGGAAAGGGAAGAGTTCCAGGTCTTGGATGGATCCAAGGATTTCCTGATAGGCAATTCATTGAAAGAGTCAAACTTTACCATAAGATGTGTTAAGGTATGAATGGTTTTTTAAATTTAACTATCCTGCTTAGTATTCATATGTTTTCATGATTGTATTGATTGTTATCATTCATCAGTTCTCAATAATCCTGTTATAATCTTTGTACTTTCCTACCGCTTCTGTTTTCAGAGCTCCAGTGAGAGCTATGTTTGTCCTTCACAGTCTTTCCTCTACCTGTGCTAGGTTGTCCTTCATTGCTCTTACTTCCTTGCGTGTCTGCACTGCCTTCTGGGTGAATTCTTCCAGTCCCTCAGTTCACTAAGGCACTCAGCTGTATCCTCCCTGGGTTCACACCCAAGGCCATTGGTTCTTTTATATCTGAAAGTTTTACTTGGTTCTTCTTTTAAAAATCAGCTTGCCTATTCTTATGTTTTCTTTTTCCATGATCATATTTTAGAACTAGACTTTCATTTCTTTAAAGTTATTAAATATAGATTTTATATCCCATGCACAATTACATTGATATCAGATCCTTATTAAACAGCATTCTATCTGATGCCTCTGGTTTTTGCAGGTTCTCCCTCATGGTTCTTTCTTTCTTGAGTCTTTAGTGAAAACTGCTGGTGAGTGCTCATTTTTCTAGTAACATTCTCTAGAGATATTATTTGAGTTTAGTAATGAAGCTGAAATTCTCCAAAAACATTTGTAATCCTTTGCCATATGTAAATTGCCTATAAAATAAACTATGGGTTTGTTGTAATATATACTCGTGTCTATGTATCTATCATGCAAAAGTGTAAATTTGAGGGAGGCCTAGCTTTTTCCTTTCTTCTTAAAAGGTCGATGGTAGGTTTGTGTGTATGTTTGTATCTCTGTGTGTTTATGCGTTTACCTTCCATTCAGGGTCAAGTTTATCGACAATTTACTTTGCATCAGCTAGAGAAATGAGTTGTCTTTAGTTTTGGCTCACAGATCTGCTAAGAATGTAGCCTTCTCATCATTCCAGCTCATCAAGAGTACATATGATTGTTTCCCATCTTTTCATGGATGTGGATGTCCTCCTGCTTCCTGCACTCTGAGAGTCTGTGCAAACCAGTTTGAAAGTTAACATTTTTGGGTAATATCCTCAAAGTCAAACCTGTTTCAGAATTCTCTTTTCCTCTCTAGGTTTATTTCTCTATTTAGTTTTCAAATGAGAATGCTTACTTTCTTTCTGGTGCATTGATTCATTTATAAAACACATTTCCTAAGACTTTCAGGTGTTTTTAATTAGTAGAAAGACCAATTAGAATATCTAGTCTCCCATATTGCTAGAAGAGGAAAATTGTGTTGAGAAAATTGAAAAAAAGCTTGCCAATGTGCAAATGCTTCACAAAATTTAGCCTTTGTCTGCTCAGTGCCTTTCACTTGCTTTAAGTTTGTTATTTTTGTTATTAAAATAAATCACTTGTTTCTATTCTCTAATCTACTTAACTAAATTGTGAATTGCAGTTTAACTCATGTTTGGAAATAATTCATGTATTTATGTGCTGCTTTAAAAATGTTCTGTAAGTATCCTTTATGAGTGACACATGCAGCTTTTAACAGAAACGGTACTATAGTGAGAAGAATCTGTGTATAATAATGAAGCACACTGCATAATTCCTAACAAATAAGTACCAGATTTCCATTAATTTAAGTTTTTTTTAAAGTGATGAGCTGCTTGTGGTTTTCTTTTATTGAGTTTATGTGGTAGATTGTAAATTAGAATATACTAATTGCATTCAACTTAAGTATTTTGAACAGATTTGGTATGGACCCCAATATGCAGAATCTATTCTTTATAGGTTCCTGTATTTATAGCTTTATGAAATATTGCCTATCCATAGGAATGGTAGTACTCTGCTATTGCACTTGGTAAATTCCCTTAACGTGGTCATTCATACCATCAATGGTAGCTAAATGTTTACAGACCAAGTAATCTATGTAATTAATCTTAATTTGTGGTTGATGAGTGTAATTGGAGAAACAAACAAAAAAAACCCTTATCTGGATCAGGTAATTTATTATGAGCTTATGCCTGTCTAACAAAGTGTGCTTTGAGATGATAAGTATCAGTGTGAAATTATGGATGACTTTACATATATTCATGATAACTACTAAGAAAGTAACTCAGCATGAAGGCTAGAAACCCTTGGGATATCTTTGCAGTAGAAAGAAGTAAACAAGGTTGTCTACTGAAGTTATTTACTAATAATGCCTTAATCAAAAATCTTTACAAAAATGCATTTATTCTAGCCTCCCACATTCAAAGCATGTGTTCACTATACAGACAAAACTGAGACATGGAGTCACTGCAAATACCCAGTGTTCAAGTCCAGCTGAACCCTCACCATTGGCCTGGAAGTTTGAGCTCTATTCTGCAATCCAACCCCTAGCACGCTTTCTCTTCCAGTACTCACAGTTCCTGTTCTCCATGAGCTCCTCTGCTTTTGGTGTATCCCACTCCCCACTTCCACTCCTACACACTCAGGAGGTCAGCAGATTCATTTCCACCTACCTTATTGAGGAAATTGAATTTTTTTTTTTTTTTTTGGAATAGACTCTCACTCTGTCTCCCAAGCTTGAGTATAGTGGCACAATCATGGCTAATTGCAACCTCTGTTTCCCAGATCCAATGATTCTCCTGCCTAGCCTCCCAAGAGCTTGGGATTACAAGTGCCTACCACCATGCTTGGCTAATTTTTGTATTTTTAGTTGAGACGGGGTTTCACCATGTCAGACAAGACTGGTCTTGAACTCCTGACCTCAGGTGATCTGTCCACCTCGGCCTCCTGAGGGGAGTGCTGGGATTACAGGCATGATCCACTGTGCCTGGCCAAGGATATTGAAATCTATCTCACCGTCACGGTCCCCACTAACAAACATGATTATTTGTAGCTTTCCTCATTTTATTTTTTGTACACCTACCTTCTCCTCACATGTGTGATGGTTGCAGTGGTCCAGCTGTGAAAATGAACAGTCTAAAATATCAAGAAAGGGCACAACACAGTGGGAGAGTGTGTGTGTATGTGTGTGTGTGTGTGGTTTTCAAATATCACTGCAGGGATGCTTCTGGTTGTTCCATATTGAGGGACTATGCTTCTTTCGATTGTATGGTTCGTCTCCTCCTATGGATTCAGCTTTTCCATCCAGCTGGGAGAAGAGAAAAGCTTCTGCTCTAAAATGGCTGAAATTTTGTCACATGGCCACCCCTAATGAATGGGCATCTGAGAAAAGGAATCTGTTTGGAATCTGCTAGTCCAAGGAGAAGTAGAAAGAAAGGTGGAGCCATTGTGCCTGACTGAGTATCCCTGCCAGCCTCTTGTACTCACCCTTTCTCTCACCTCTACCTCAACATTTGCTCCTTTTTTGCTGGTTTATCTGTAATCACTCCTAACGTGATTTCTCCTCAGCATATCAGCACAATCATCATCATTACTACCATCACCATCTACACTCGTTTAACACACGTGCTTTTCCAGGTCAACAGATGTTGGCCAGAGGTCATTATTAGCTTTTAGAGGTCACCTGTGCTCCCTTCCTTGTGTTCCTCATCATCTTCCCAAGTATCGATACGATGTCAAGTCCTTGTCATGCTTGGAATATCTCTGTCCTGCCTCTTTCCCTTATCTGTCTGCCTTCTGCTTCTGCTATTACAGACTCCTGTGATTACCCTGGGTCCACCTGGACCACCCAGGATCACCTCCCTATCTTAAAGTCAGAAGAACAATAACATTAATTACAACTGCAAGTCTGTTCTGCCATGCACATAATATAATCACAAATGTGACACCAGGGGTGAAAGTCATAGTGAACAAAATCCTGCCTACCCCACTGCATAGGTTTAAACATTGTAGCATGGTGTGTGAGAGCAGCATTGCAATTCATTTCCTACTTTATTAACCTTCTGGTTTTACCATTAACTTTATGCCTAGGGAGACCACATGTCTTAATTTGCCCGGAACAGCTCTGGTTTATGTGTGCTATTTCAAGATTAGAATTCATAGCATCCCCTTTGATACTAGCTTGAACATTACATTAGATGGTCACTTAACTCTATTCTATGCCCTACCCCATTGTACCCTGTTTTCTAGTTTCCAGAAATTGTCTATTTCATGACTCTTTTGTCTTTTTTAACAGTGCTTATTCCTTCTACCGCTAAGATTATCCTTCTTTTTGATGTCTTTCTGGGCATTTTCTTATTTCTTAGACACAGTTTATCTTCTCTGTGAAGCCATCTTTGTACCCATTTCTGATAATTTTCCATTTTTTTCCTTTGTCCTGTCACTGTATTTTTATATACCAGACTCATAGCAGCTAAAACTTTTCTTTTTTTATTCCTGTCTTCTCTTACTAGGCTATAAGTTCTCAAGCCCAGAAAAGGTACCTTATCCTTTTTGATATTGACACATCCCAAATGGATCAGAGAGAATCTGATCCTTTCCATGATTTTGTCTGAAAAGGAAACAGGGAAAGCAGCAACAGGAGACTCCAGGGAGGATATTTCAAAAGGAAACCCAACCCCAAATAAACTCCTGACTTAGAGATTCATTTCAAACGCAGCAACTCTAGGTATCAATAACTGAAATGAAGATGGAACATCCAGGATCTAAGAGCCCATTCACCTGCAGCATGGGCTACCTGAGATGTAGCTCTCCCATGCAAGGATGGCTTTAAAGGGAGATGGATTACAAATCCATGTTTTCCTGAAGCTGTTGGTGCTTTGGTTCTTAAACGAAATCAAAGATTACCATCTGCTGAAATAGGGTTGAAGTTGGTTAACAGAGTGACTGGTTTGGTCTTTACTTTCTTTGGAAGATCTATGGGGCAGTTTGCATTAGATGATGATCAACAAACACTGCAGTGGGAGTTCACAAGAGTAAGCATAGGCCATTGTCCTCCACTGCTCCCCTTGCGTTTTAGGCAAGTCTGAGGAACAGGCTTTCTTAAAGCCTATCAGGAAGCAGATTGACTGGTATGCAGACTGTATAACATCCTCTGCATTCTTGTGAACTGCCAGCCTGCTCTAAGCACTGTGCACTGACAACATGGGTGTGATTGGAGGGATGCAGTAAATGTGAATTGTAGGTAGCGGTATCAAAATGGTTACACACAGTGGACTCTGTGCTAAATTCATGCATTATATAGTTTGGTGTTTCTGTGCAAGGTAGCAGCTAAGCTTCATTTCCTGAAACTCAGCAAAATGAATCAAAAACCTGCCTGCATAGGAAAGCATTTCCACACTCCATATTATTTTTAGAGGAAAAAAGTGATGACTTGCAAATATGGTCAAATAAATGTGCATTTCTAAATGAAACTGATTAGACAAGGTGCTCTGTAGCAAAACGTATATTCAGTGTTTGGCTTTGTCCTCCGCAACGCTGCCTGCCTGATCAATGGACTACACAACTTTAAAAAATATAATAGCATTTTTTGTACTATACTCTCTATGGTTTATACTGTAGTCAGATTATTGCTTTTTTCAAATTTGGAAAAAAACAAGGTGATGCTAAATTCTTTGTAGTTGAGAGGATTATGGGTCTTTTTGTGACAGAATTTAAAATGTCTACAAGTAAAATTGTTTAGTAAATAATTATTATCTCAATAATTTTTACATTTTGTAAAACAAGTGCAACTCAAGCCATAATTAGGCTCATTTATATAAGCAACTAGTGAATCATGAGCTTCTTAAGGCTGTGCAGTAACTAGTTTTCCATGTTTTCAAAGAGCCCTAAAAGAAAAAGAACAAAGGAAATTGGCATTTATTTGACCCTTTTATGTCATACATGCTTTTAGCTTTTTTCATCAAGTCCTCATGTGAATAATACCTGACATTTATTAAGCAAATCCTCTGTGCCTAACATTGATTTTTTTACATGGATGGTCACACTGAATTTTCACAATGCATCCAGAGGAAGGTGATACTATCCCTATTTTATAGATAGTGCATAGCACAGGGAAGCCACGTAACATTAATATAGTGTTTAGGCAGCAGGGATGGGATGACCATGGGCGGGTGTTTTCCTGTGTAGAGAAATGATGAAAATGAATGACAGAAACATTGGAACAGGATTTAATGTTATAAAGATTGTAAATGGAAATTTGTGAATTTGAACCCTGACTGGCATGATCTCGAACTCAGTGTTCTTTGGAGTAAGCTGAGAACCTTGGCTGGGAGCAGTAGAGACACATTTTAAGCCCCTAAGAGATTATTATTTTAACTTCCACTAGAATCCAACACGTGAGAACCACTTCCACCTGACAGCTGCTAACAGCAGTTCTGGTATCCCACTTATTAGCAGAGGCATTATTTAGGTATGGAGTTTTCTTTTCAACATGCCATTTCGAGAAGTCACACTAACACTTGGCTAGCAGATGAACTGGTCTGCAGAATCTGAGAGGGCTATTCTCACTTTCCTACAACTTGGCAGGAGATCTGGAATTCTGGGCTAGGCGGGGGCTGTCCATCAGAATGCCTCTATGTGTCTTCCCCAGTACGGCAGTGGGGTGGTTGCTAGACTTACATGGCATCTCAGGTATCACGGTATCACTGAGAGAGTGTTCCAAGAAAGCTGGAAGGAAGCTTCAAGGATTTGTACGACCTAGTCTTGGAAGTCCAAGAATATATATATATTCCCACATTCTGTTGAGCAAGGAGTCAATAAAAGGAGGCCACATTCAAGTTGAGGAGATTTGCTTCCCTATTTCAATGGGAGAAATAGTAAGGAATTTCTGTCAATCTTCAATTTACTAAAGGAAGAAAAATACCAAATTGTAAGTAAACAGAAAGTCACACTATTAGTTATGGCAAAATGGCTGCTACAGGACTAGCCTACCTGCTGTAAACAAACATTAGTAATTATTATTATACTTATAATAGTAATAATAAGTAATGGATTGGAGCCCATCAAATATCTTCACTAGAGTACTTAATTTAAACATTCAGCACTCAAGATGGTGTGATATTGGCATCCAAGAGAGAACATTATAGAAAGTCCAAAACTGGAAATACACAAATATTATTATTTGAGTTTTGAGAAATATCAGAATTCAATGGAAGAAAGGACACATATAATTCAATCAGAAAAGAACAGGATTAGAACAATCTTTTAAATAAATGTTGGTAGAACAAGTGGATTCCATCTGGAAAAAGTAAACCTCAATACTACCTCACACCATGTACAAAAATAGTTAAACATAGACAAAAAGCAAAAATAATATTATAAAACTTATAAAAGAAAGCATAGGAGAAAAATTTCAGACTCCTGGGGATAGGTAAACATTTCTTAGACAGAATACAAAAGCACTAAGTGTAAGAAAATAAAAATTACATTTCACCAAGATAAAATTTTGTTCTTCAAAAGGTTCCTCTAAGAGCATGAAAATATAAGCCACAGACTGAGAGAAAAACATTTGCAGTGCACATATCTAACAAAAAAAGTATATGTATAAGATGTAAAGAACCCTTAAAACTGAAAAATAAGAAGATATAACCCAATTAAAAAAATTCTTCAACATACACATTGCAAAAAAGATATAGGAATGCGTTATAATCAAATAAAGATCATTATTCAAATAAAGAACACAATCAAGGTCAGCATCAGTATTCTTCAAGGAAATTCAAGTTAATAGGCACCTACTAGAGTTACTGAAATTAAATAATTCTCCTACATTGCTAATGGGAGTACAAACTTACTCAGCTGTTGTGAAATAAGTCCTCCATGAGTCTCTCCTACCACCACACATTTTCTAGATACTTCAAAATATCTAGAACAGTATCTAGTAGCAAAGCCTCCCACTTTTTAATTATTATTTTTTAAGCTAGGCCATTTCTCAGGGTTATGATTGCAATGAGCCACTTCGAGGAACTCTAAAGGCAACAGATACTAATACTATTAAATGGTGTTTGCGTGCATTGCAAGGCTGAATTACAAAATGAAAAATATTGAGGAGCTGGAGGGAGCTCACAAAATGGGAATGGAGAGAACAAAACTATTTTTTAAAAATTGATTATAAACAGTTGTTTAGCACTAATAGCATTTAGGAAGGACTTTTAGCTATTTTATTTATTTTATGTTTTGGAGAGACCTATGCATGCATTGAAGCTGATAAAATTTATACAGGAAAGAAATCTAAGCTCAAAATTTACTCTACTTCTGAGGCGAAGATAGGGTATTTCTTCTTCCCTTGTTACTGTGGGAAGAAGCTAGGATTCTCTGCTAGCATGCATTGATAAAAGGCTAAGAGACCAGATAGAAGTTGAATTCAAATCTGCAAATATGATTGCCTGTTTTTGTCAGTTTTCCCTAGGTTAGAGTGTGCTATGGAATAGTCCCCAGACCTCAGGGGTTCATGCTAGCTTTTCACTCATTGACATTGCATTTCAGCTCCGGGTTAGATATGATTTCTCTCATCATGCCATTTCACCAGATTGAAAGAGCAGCTTCTATTTGAAACGTGGTTTTCAGGCAGAAGGGAAAAGGGAGACAGCCAAACCATGCAACACCTCTTGAAGCTGTTTCTCAGACACACAGAAGTGTCCTGTTTTGAAAGGTGACAATCCTCTAAGCAGTCAATAAAAGCAGAGGCTTGCACATGAGAGAACACAAAGTGCAAAGGCCTCAAATCCCAAACTACCTACTGTTTAGGGAAGAGAAAATGCTAGTGAGTAAAGTGCAGTGATAGAGGATGGGATGAGATGTAGGAGCAAAGGTGACATCCCCATGAGTCATCCATGCACAGAAGGGCACAGACTGACTCGTACCATTTGCCAACACAGAGCCAGGCATGGGAAGAACATCATGGTTTACATCAGAAGGCCCATAATGTGATGGAAGCGTGGAGGACTCAGACATGTAATCTGCCAATTACAGTTACAATGAGAAGCATGGTGATGGTAATGGGGGAGGCATGGCAGTGCCCGGCATCCTTGGTGTGGTAAGTACCAAGAGGGAGGCGACCGTGGGGTCACAGGTATGGGCTGCCTGCAGCATTATCTGTGATAGATGTGGCCAGCTCTGGAAAAGCTTTCTAAACTACAGTAAGAAGTTTAGATTTCATTTTGAAGGTAAGGGTAAGACATTGGATTATTTGAACAAGTGAATGATATCATCTTAGTTTCATTGTAGAAAAGAAAACCTCTAGAATGAATTTTTTTAAAAAGATGAACAGATGGAAAAGGTTAAAAGAATCTGATTGTATTTTAGGCAAATAATTTCAGTAGCCTAAAGTAAGGCTGTAGTCACCACAGCAGAACGGAGTGAGTCTATTTGAGAGGCTTTAAGAGGATTGGGGCAATAGGATGCTGTGGTTGATTAGAGAAAAGGAGGCTGGTTGGTGAGGAAGCAGAGGGGAAAATCAAGGATGACTATCACGAAACTTCTAGGAGGAATGGAGTCATTGGCAAAACATGTTCTAAAGAAGGGAACATGAAGGACAAAGTGTAGATTTGGAGGATGTTTGAAGATAATTATTTCGATCTTGAAGTTTGAGATCTGGTAGACATCAGGAAAATCCCCTCAGTAAACCAAATAAAGTTGTAAAAGTGGGTCTGAACTGAGTGAAGGATCTAGAAGTCTTCAGCAAGACCGTGGGATAAATAAGATTGTTTAGGGACTGTAAAAGTTACCTGCTGTTAATTATGACAAGCCGTGGAAGGGCTTTAACCTAGAACATGATTTCTGTTTTAGAGAGATTGTTCTAATAGCAGTCTTAATGGGAAGCAGGATAACCAGGTGAGAAAGTAATCTTTAATAGACAGAGTGAGAAATAACACAGGTTTCAACCAATAAACTAGTCACGAAAATGACAGTGGGTAAGAAAATATGTTAAGATGTTAAGAAACATTATAATGCACTTAGTAGTTGATTGGGTACAGGAGTTGAAGGAGAGAGACGGGAAGCTGAGTTTTTTTAATAATTGCTTTTATAGTTACAATCAAGGTAGAGATGTATGGGAAATAGCATTACTTTCAGATTATCTTTTATTTGAAATACACGTGGGAAAACCAGAAGGGGAAACCTCTTAGGAGATGGGTATAGGATACTAAAATCTGAGCCACAAAAATTTGGGCATCATACCTTATGTGTCATGCTAAGATAGCGAAAGAGACTGCACAGGAATTGCACGCAGTTTAAGAGAGAGAGAGGTCAGAAGATAAATTCCTGGAACACTAACACAGAGTTATCTGAGTAAAAATATCCTGCGGAGGTCACCATGGGAGACATGTTAATTGTTTAGCCAATATCCATTTAACTTATCTTTCCTCCTAATGAAAACCAAATTCAGGGAAGTGGGCAGTACAGCTGGCTAGAAATACAAATCTTCCCAGCTTCTCTCATGCACTGAACTGACAAAGTTCAGGTTTGGTGTAATCCAGCCAAGGATACCTAAGAAGACGTGGCTGCCAAGGATACCTAAGAAGACATGGCTGCCAAGGTCTTAGGGACACTTTTCCTTTCTGATACATTGAATAACGAATTTTTAAAAAATCTAATTTTGTCCTTTTTTTGTCTTAGACACATGAGGATTGTCCACGTCATTTTAACCCTACAGTTTCCATAAGGCAACAAACATGAGAACAAAAGCCAGAATGATCTGGAAGAGGGAGTAGAAAGAGGGAAATACCTAGACCTCTGATGACATTGCCAAATGGCTGCAGAAGCCTTGAACTCCTGAATTCCAGATGTCAGGTTTGAAATCTGAAAATAATTCTTGTTTATTTTGGTTAGTGTTGGGTGTTTTAGTCTCCTACAGTTAAAGGCATTCTTAAAGATAAAGACACTGAGAAGAAACATCACATACTGGAGGAGAACCAAGAGTGGATAATTTCACAGAACAGAGGAGAGCACCCATAGGGTAAGAAGTCTAAAGTGAGGAGAGCCAAATGTAACTGTCCTCCCAAGAGGACTCAGTCAGAAAGCCACTCTTGCCCCAAACTGTCAGAGAACTTCAGGCAAAAAGGTCAAATTGCAGAGTTTTCAAGCATGAAACAGAGGTAAGAACCTGGAAACCACAAGAAATAGAAACTTTTTCTAAGAAGATTGTCTGAAGAAAGAGAAAGGGGTGGGTTAACAGACTATAGGGGAAAAGTCAGCAATCTAGCGGCCGCCCGAGGGCCACCTGTTTCTATGAATAAAGTTTTGTCATAAAACGTCATGGCCACTCATTTTTATATTGTCATGGCTATTTCCATTGCAATCATGTAGTTGAGTATTGTGACAGAGACCAGCTGGTCCACAGAGCTGAAAACATTTATTGGTATGGAGCATCAGGGGAAGGTTTTGTTCTTGTTTTCAGGGTGAGAACAACATTGACCTATGATATAGTTTGGCTCTGTGTCCCTACCCAAATCTCATGTTGAATTGTAATCCCCAATGTTGGAAGCAGGGCTTAGTGGGGGGTGATTGGATCATGGGGTGGTTTCTAATGGTTTGACACCATCCCCCTAGTGCTGTCTTATGATAGAGTTCTCACGAGATCTGGTTGTTTAAACATGTGTGGCACCTCCTCCACCCTTCCTACTCCCACTATGTAAGATGGGTATGCTTTCCCTTCACCTTCTGCCATGACTGTAAGATTCCTGAGGCTGCTCCAACTATGCTTCGGGTGCAGGCTGCAGAAACAAAAGCCAATTAAACCTCCTTTCTTTATGAATTACCCAGTCTCAGGTATTTCTTACAGGAACAGGGAAAAATGGCAGAAAAATGAGAGAGGTGGGTATGCTATTAACACAATGTTAATTGTGTTAATTAACACAATGTTAACACAGTAATCTTAGAAGACAGGGTAGCTATGTTGCTACAGCCCAGAGGAGGGATGATTTGTGATGGGGTACATGGGAAGCTGGGAGCTCCTTGTTTTCTTTGTGGAAAGCGAGTTGAAATATCTTAATAAGAGTGATTAGCAAGGATACCATGATCTCAGATTACCATCTCCAAAAAATGCTGTCTGGAAAGATCTAACAAATGATTCTTTAATGAAGTAAAAACAGGTATAATATATTTCTATGCTCTAAACCTCTTAAAACACCAAAATTGGACTTATCCCCAAATTCATTTATTTTTAGATAAAATTATATTTTATTTTATTATATTTTTTCCTCCATGACTTTAAAACTCTGAAAGTTGTAGATTGGAAATAGACACCATTATCATTATTCAAGAACTAAAAAAAAAAATAAAGATCATTAGAAAATTACTGGCATTTTTTGATAATAGAGAAAAGGCAGCTGTTAAATTTCATCATGAGAATGAGAGACACTCTCCTTTATGTTTTTATGTATTAACATTACAAATAATGCCCAAAGGAGCCCTTGTAGAGACTGAGTCATGTGCTTTTAAGAAACAGATTTAACAAATATCTTCCTATTTCATTCCGGTTTTATGACGGATTCAAAGTATTTGCTCCCTTGTTCTACAAAAAGATCACACCTCCCACCCTGATGACATCAGGCTGGACGATGTTATCTACTTTGGCCAAGGAAATGTGAGCAGAAAGGATGTCTATTACTTTAAGAACCATCACGGGAAACTTCATTGTCACAAAGAGGGGATTCCTTCCACCTGGATCCAAAAGGGAAGAAGACATAAAGATCACAGTCAGTGGACCACTGGAGAACTTACCAGAGAAGTGAGAAATACGCATCCATTGTGATGAGTCACTGACAGATAAAGATACTTTGTGTAAACCAATGGAAATGTATTTTACTTGAAGATTATTTCATTAATCCTGATATTTCTTAAACTTTCTCCTTCTTTTAAATTTCACACTATAGAGACATATACCAAGTAATGCAATGGGATGTTCTTATGGAGTTGATAAAAAAGAACAGAGATATCAGAGAATTCTAAACTCCCCAAAGACACCTGACCGCTTGACATAAATGAGAAATGTTTTATTATGTTAATTCTTGGAGAACATGGGTTTAATTTGTAAAATAAGTTGGGATTTCCTTAATTAATACTTACTTCCCAGGAAGAAATTTTAAATCTGTGCTTTTAGAGGCTTTACATGACAAGATGGCTAAAATTATTCAGTATGGAGACTTACTGTTACATGCTGACCCCCCCGTGTGCAAATATTTTATATATTTTATGTATTTTATATAACAAATATATAAAATATATATTTATGTAGTAATATATTTAAATATATATCATATATGTAGTATGTATATATATACAGAAATATATAACTACATAAATATATATAAATATATTTATACATTTTATATATATGTAATATGTATGTATATATATTATATATATATTATACACACACAGAGGGTGTGTGTGTGATATGTATGTATATATATTTTATATATATATATTATACACACACAGAGGGTGTGTGTGTGATATATATGTATATGTATATATATTTATATAAATATATTTTTAAGATGAAGTCTTGCTCTGTTGCCCAGGCTGGAGTGCAGTGGCATGATATCTGCTCACTGCAACTTCTGCCTCCTGGGTTCAAGTGATTCTTCTGCCTCAGCCTTCCGAGTAGTTGAGATTACAGGCACCACCACCACTCTCAGCTAATTTTTGCATTTTTAGTAGAGATGGGTTTTATCATGTTGGGCAGGCTGGTCTCAAGCTCCTGACCTCAAGTGTTCCACTTTCCTTAGCTGCCAAAAATGCTGGGACCACAGGCATGAGCCACTGTGCTTTGTAGTGGTGCATATATCCATCATCACATTTATTTTTTTTCTTTGTGTTACAAACAATCCAATTATACTGTTTCAGTTATATTAAAATTTACAATATATTACTCTTAACTATAGTCACCTGTTGTGTTATCAAATACTAGATCTTATTCACTCTATATTGTATGTATATATAGCGTATTTTATTTTTTCAGATTATTTTTGATGATAATACGTTGGATTTCAGTCTCATGTTAGAAACATGTATTAAAAAACATCAAGATACAGTTATTCAAAACTAATTTACTTCACACTAAAGAGGCACACAGAAACTTACACCAAATAATGCAATGGGATGTCCTTACGGAGTTGATATAAAAAATAAGAGACACCAGAGAATTCTAAACTCCCAAAATAAATATTTATAAATTTGTTTGAAAAATATTACAAACAAGAATTTTCAAAAGAAATTAGCAAATCCCCTCAAGGTTTTAGATGTAGAATAAAAATATGAAAGTTAAAAATAAATGTTACAGGGGTTCTTTGGAGAGCAAAAGTGCAGATGGAAGATGCCTTCACAGAATAATCTAAAGCTGGCTGACACAGAGTAAAAGTCAGACTCAAACCATTTAGTACACTGGTTTCATGGTCTTACGAGGTGAGACATACAATCTATTAGCATTTTCAGTGTAGAACTCTAGTACCTAGTATAGGTCAGTTTTTAAAACTTGGATTGAGGTTTCAAAATCTCGAGAGGAAATAGTGGGAGAAAATTATGTGTGTATTCTATTGAGTTATTAGAAGACACTAATTATTGTATTACTTGGAGCCTTAAGGTTTCTTTAGTAGTATTTTATGAGTGTTTAAATTATGGTATTCAAAACAAAGTTTGAGTTATAGGAGACAGCAAGGATGTAGACCTGACATAATGAGCATGAGAAATTGCACAAAATATTCAAATGACCCGAATAGCTATCCTAGTATATTTCTTTAAATATTAAAGCTAGACGTCAAGTCATCTCAATTAAAAAACCTCTTAGAAAAGCTGTAGCAGCCATTTCAAAAATAGGACCTATTATACATTTAAAGCAGTGTAGTTCTATATTGGTTCATGTAAACTTCCTAATTAATAAAATCAACAACAGCAGTGACTTTCGCCTCCAGAAAACTCTAGATAAGTTTCTTAATATGTTGAGTACTTGTAGAATAATTAAAACATATTTTTGTTCTTTATAGGAGAATTCATCGCATTGTTATCCTACTTCCAATATTGAACGGCATCAGGTCGGTGTAACTTATTCAAGGTGAATTGTGAATATATCAAGAATACATATATATTCAGAATATATACCCTGGATATATTCAAAACAGGCTTGGAATAAGATACAACTTATTCAGGGAAACCTTGGCATCACTGTTGACTTTTCTTCTATATGTCTTCATCCCGTCAAGTAGTTGCTGAGAGCTGCTCGTTTAGGTGTTTTAAGTTCCCTCACAGCAACCCCACTGCTGGCACACTAAACTAGCACTCAAGAGAAACACCTGCAAGGACCTGCTTACCGGTGCCTTCTCTCCAGTCACACGCGTGCCAGCTGGCTGCTTCCAAAACACAATTTTGCTCATGTTGAATCAATTCTCAGGATTTCAGAGGTTCCTCACTGCCTACAAAACTCAAATTCCGCCAGGTGCAGGGGCTCCTGCCCGTAATCCCAGCACTCGGGGAGGCTGAGGCAGATCGATCACGAGGTCAGATGATCGAGACCATCCTGACTAACACGGTGAAACCTCATCTCTATTAAAAATCCAAAAAAAAGAAGAAGAAGAAAGATATTAGCTGGGCATGATGGCATGCACTCAGCGACTTGGGAGGCACGCACGTATCACTTGAACTCGGGAGGCCGAGGTTGCAGTGAGCTGAGATCACGCCACTGCACGCCAGCCTGGGCGACAGAGCGAGACTCCATCTCAAACAACAATAAAAACAAACAGAAAAACAAAACAAAACCCTCAAATTCCTTGGTCTTATTTTTGAGACACTGACATCTCTTATTTCATTACTTTCGCAGCTTCAATTTCCGTCTTTCCTCTATGAAAGTTTCATTCTGACCAGTGCAGACTACTGGCCCTCTGTAATATTTGCTAATTATTAACTTTACCCAGTATTTATTTCTGCATATTATTTTCATTGAAAATTACTTATCTTTTAATACAGAACCTCAAAACCTAGGAAGCTTCCTACCATTCATACTGCATTATTTCATGCTGCTGTGTTTTAGAAATTTGCATTTCTTACTCTCCAGCAAAAAAAAATTCCATTTGGAGATTTGTTGTCCATTAATTTCTGTCACCCTGAGTCACTTCCCAAAGTCCATCTGTCATGTATAGCATATCTTATCTCCAAATAAAATGTTATGGCAGCAATCAGAAACCCACATCACTCATAGGGTTTAGCCAAATTTGAGTGTAAGCCTTTTGACTGGGAGGGTCAGATAGAATTCACTCAGTAAAGATATGTTTCATTAATAATGTCTTGAAAGGTTCTTTAATTCAGGATTGTACAACAATTATAATGACATAAGAGTAAATTATCCCACTATGAAATTAAAGTTTTAAGTACATTATTATATGACTAATTTAACCAGTCCTCATAAAGCCCTTAGCACAGTACCTACTGTATAACACTCTGTTGATAGCAGTTTCCATCCTTTTTTAGGCCCACACTACCTATGTTAATGGTAAATACCATGTAGTGGACTTATGACAACAACCTTCAGGTATATCTTCACATGAATTATGAGAAAACACTTTGGCAGATGTGAGCTAGAAAAGTCCTTTTACGTGTATTCTAGTTTCAATTTCTAACTTTTGATGACCTTCTGCGAGTCTCTCCTTCTTGTCATAAACATATCTTGACACACGTACAAGCACACATGGCACACACGCACACATACGCAGTGTCAAGCACACACGCACACACGCACACATACAGAATGTCAAGCACACATGCACACATACGCAGAGTGTCAAGCACACGGCACACACACACGTATGCAGTGTCACGCATACACACACACACATACGCAGAGTGTCATGCACAAATGCACACACGCACACATATGCAGAGTGTCAAGGATGTTCTGTTGGAAATTTGGAGATCATACTTACACTAACTGCCTGTTAATATACTGTTTCTGTTGGCAACAGTTAGTGCTTAAGAGTATATTGTGACCTAAATATGCAACTATGAGAGGAGGAATAGGAGGAAAGAGGGATAAGCTAGAGCTAACATAAAATTATAGAAATTTACATCATCTAAAAATAAATCTTTATGGTTACTGGCAAAGGGAAAAGATTTGGTAGAGGGTAAGATGTTGGAGCTCCACGAGAGAAGGATAATCACTGACAAAATAAGATGTTCGAAGCAGTGGGAGAGGTTGAAACAGATTGACACTATACAAAGAAAAGGGGAATAAAATGCAAGAATAAGGGAGGATGTGAATTGATATGGTTTAGCACGACAGACCCACAGTGGCATGCGTTCCTAACTGACAGTGTTCTGTCTCCGTGAATTAGCATGTGAAGTGTATTCTGAATATCAGGAAAGGAGAGTCTGGAAATAAATTTTTAATAATCAGAGAAGGTATAACCCTAAGGAAAAAGCATGTCACGTGCCAACCCAGAATAGAAACATATTTTCTATACAGCACTGTGGGATCAGGAAGGATTTAGATGGCAAGAATTCGAATTAGAACCAATTCATAAAACTGCAGCATTGTGTTCGACACAAGGGTGAGCCTAAAAGGAGAGACTAGGGGATTGACTTGATGCATAGGTTTTAGGATCGGGTAGAAGTGAAGGACAAAAGATGATGGAATCAGTTTGTGGCAAGAGGAGAATGATTGGTATTTACATATCCAGGCTGAGAAGGAAAGAGAGGAATGACCGAAGAGAGGGATATCTGAAGAATTGATACCTGATAAGAATGAAGGGGTGGCAAAGCTGGAGGACTTAATGTAAAGGGGTGTATGTGCTCTTAAAACATAAATAAAGATTATGGTTTATGTTCAGAGGATAAGTTATTAAAAATTCTACAGATGAACTCAAATAACGATCATGAGATTTTAGTCTCGACACAGCTGTCATCTAAATGTGTAACCTTGAATAGATCCTGACATACTCCACACCTCAGAATTTCGATCTCTGAAACAGAGAATGAGACTTGGAGATCTCCGAAGAAATCCCAGTGGCAATACGGAGTGATTAAAGAATCAATAAATCATCTTTCCAAACAAAATAAAGGGCAGTGTTGATTTAAGAATGCCTCTTAAAAAAAAAAATCAAATGTGAAGGTCTTCTACATGGCTGGCTTCAGCTTTCTTGCTGTCTGTTCCTTCAGTTTTTCTGCTGATCACTCTCTTCTCCTCAAATATGCTCCTATTTCTCTGACCTTTTATTCTTCGGCTCCTTGACTGGTTCTGTATCTTTAATTCATTCATTAAATATTGGGCATTATCCAAATGTCTTCTATTTGCTTACTTCTCATTCGAAACACTCTCCCTGAATGATATCACCCACTCTTATTGTTCTGACTGCCACATACATACTGATGACCCTGGAGCAGACACGTCATGCCTAGATTCTTCTACAGGGCTCTGCACACATGTATTGTAAGCTGCCTGTTAGACCTGCCCACCAAAATGTCTCATACTCTTCACATTTGGCATATTTAAAATGACTCTTCTCCTCTACAAGTCTTTTCCTTCAAGTACAATTTCTGCTTCTCTTAATGCACTACCACGCATGATGACACTAAGTCAGAAAACCAGGTCATGCTTCCCTGCTTCTCCTTTCCCAACCACTAAATTTAATTCTCTCCCAGTCCTAAGAGTCTTTGTGTTAAAGAGGACCTGAATCTGTTTTCACCTCACCAAACCTGCTTCTGCCTTCTTTGTCTGGGCTTCATTTCTAGCCTGGGCCTGAGTAATAGCCTCAGCATTGCCTCACTAAAGGCAGTATATTCTTTCATTCCCAGGTGATGTGCCACACTCTTGCCAGAAGGAATTCAAATATAAAAGTACAAACAAAAATGCTGCTCACCTATGAAAATTATTTGCTGGTACTGTATTCATGATAAAACACATCTCCAGCTTTGCTTGGGTAATATAAGCTCCTTCAAGATCTAATTTCTACCAATCATTGCCTCTTCTCCCTCACACTTTTGGGTTAAGCAGTGCAGCTTCTTGCAGTTCTCTGAACATTCTATGGTGTTTCAGTTATCTTGTTAGCATTAATTTTCACTTCTCTTTGAAAACTTTCTCCATCATCTGCATGGATGATCTCCATTCATCCTTCAAGAGTTGGGATGAGGGAACCACATCCTATAAATCCATTCATGTCCATATTTCCTAGCACGTGGCTGGCTCTCAAGAAGTATTTGACTCTGATGGAATGTGAGAAGAAAAGAAATATGCATAATGTAGGTAGACATGAATATGGTTAAAGGTTCAAAGGAGGATGACTTGTTGGTTATTTTACCAATGACTTTTATCCAAGGGAAATATATTTATTGAGTGAGCTCTGAATCACAGTAGATTTTCTGATACGGCAAAGAAAAGAAAATATTAAGGGCCAGCAGATCTGATTGATAATCTTGTTGTGTTTATTGTTTGCCTCTTGGTATGCATTCCAAGTGTTCCATCAACACTGATTTAATTTTTCATGAGGAAGAGGAACCAATCCTCCCTTTCTTAAAACCTTTGTGTTTGGGTGAAACTGTCTCCAAGTAAAGGATCCTCAATAAGCCAGTTAATATATTGTTTTCTGTTGGTAACAATGATTGTTTCAGAATGTACATGTGACCTAAATACCCAACTATGAATTTCCTGAAAAAAAGATATCCACTCTTTCTTCAGTGGATGCTAAGGAAGAACCGCATACACTTACAAAGTGCTAGTGATCATCTTAGGTTTGAGAGGAGAGCCAGCCCTACAATAAAATCAGCATCCAAGATGGAGAGCAGATAGCTGGGCAGAAACTATCTGCATTAAAATCCACACATCTGCTTTGCCACTTGATTGATGCATGACGTTGGCAAAAATAATCTGAACTCTGTAGATAAATTTAGGATCCAAAGATGCTAGGATTGACTTGTGCTGTCAGTGTAAAACTAACAGTTGTTTTTAGTGTGAAAATTTTCTGAAGGAATATGACTGCTGTTTGATTGTGGAGAATATTTGACAAATTATTTCTTCCAGATGAGCATGGCACCGAATGAAGAGGAAATTTGCACTACAAGAATTCAGAAGGTTACATTTCCTCTGAATTCTGTTTTTCATTGCTGAAGTGGGAACTCCACTACTTATAGGGATAGTATAAAAGTAACCAGAGAAATAGTGGTTATTATGAATGCAGGAAAAGGCAGATACCTCCAAAAGGTGACTGATCATATCCAGAAAACCTAATTCCACTGTTATGGTCATTTTCTTGTTCACTAAGCATTGTAATTGCCTAAATCAGAACAAAATCCGCTTAATGTTTAATAAGATAATTGATTTAGATTGACATCTCAGAAGAAAACAATGGTGAATAACATGTCATTTTCCCCCAATTTAAGAGATGGTAAAAACTAAAACAAATGAGAAATCAATGAAGCTGAATGTCCTGGATGTATCTACGTCCTCTAGGAACAACTGAATAAATCTTTCCTAGAAATGGTGTTTAATTACTCACAGCAGTGTCACACTGATACAGAAGCTGTGTATGTCTTCCATATATACTCTGTCCTTTTCTGTGTAACTCAGTGAATTTTTTAAAGTGGAATTATTAACTAATCATGCTGCTCACATATTAACTGATTATTATCAAATTTCCCAAGTAATTGATGGAAATTGCCTGAGTTAAACTTTCCTGTTACTCTTAGTGCTGCCCACTCTCATTGGTTTTATTTGTTTTGTTTGTTAATGTGTTTTGGGCAATCATATTTACTTTCATCTTTATTTTACTACCTATTTTTGCACTCAGAAATTTCTCCTGTAAAGTTTTTGAACTTTCAATTTGTATGACTTTCTTTTTTGATCATGAGTCACATCTTTTTTTATATTTCAATGTTGTTTCTTTCAAATATTACTCACTGACTTAGTTTCTGATCTACATGTGTAATGAGAATGTCACTGGGGCTTCATCCTTCAGTACTTTCAAGAATTCTGGTGAGAAAATCCCCAGCCATAATGACATTGCATTGGATTCCCTTTCAAGTCTCTTTTAAATCTAACACACTTTTTGAAAACTTTAGAAACTGCAATGGACAAATTAAGTGACCTAACTTTTCAGTGACTCAGGCTTCACATTTTAACCATATAATTGATGTGATTATTATAACTAAACCATTTTTGGAACCAGCTACTGGAACATCCATATTCTATAAATACAGGTTCAGTTTTCCTGACAAGGAAAAGGTTATAAGAATCTAATGTTTAAAAGGTGACTTATGAGTTGAAAATAATACACTCCCAATAGAATTCAAGATTCTAAAATTGGGGTAAATATCTTAGTGCATAAAAAATGCCAATATGAAGAAAAAATTATAATTGTATATACTTTTATGTAATTTCAATTTTCTAATTTACAGTGTAAGAAACTTACAATTCATGTCAATTTTACAAAAGGAAATATTTATCTAAATTTCTTATAATTTTTGCCTCAGTTTCACAAAGGTTAACAGTTGTCTAAACTCTTAGGATCCTTTTGCCTATGTGATATTAAATGCCTAGGGCTAGTTTGTCCAGCAGGCTCTGTCCTTCCTCAGTGCCATTAGTGAGTGGGGCATTTTGTCAGCCAACCAGGGAGCAAGAAATGCTTTTGTTTCAATTCAGACTGTGACAAAACATAAAGGTAATCTTTTAACTGAGTACCTCCAAAATAGAAGGAAAGTAGTAGCTGAAAATAAATGAATCACAACTTTTTTAAAATTAATTCAAAGCACATACGGTTTACTAAAGGCAAACCAAACATAATTTCATCATAGAGAAAACCTAAATATGTATTATATATGTATTATACATGAAAGCATATAAAACTCCATACTTCTGGCCAGGTCTTGTAACCAGCGGCTCATGCTTGTAATCTTAGCACTTTGTAAGGCAGTGTACTGGCCTCCCACCTGGAGGTGGGAGGATTGCTTGAGGCCAGGAGTTTGAGATCAGCTGGGGAAGATAGCCAGGCCCCATATCTAAAAAAATAAAATAAAACAAAAAATTAGCCAAGCATGTAGTCCCAGCTACTTGGGAAACTGAGGCAGAAGGATAGCTTGAGCCCAGGAGTTCAAGGCTGCAGTGAGCTATGCTCAAATCACTGCACTCCAGTCTGGGTGACTGAGCAAGACCCTGTCTCTAAGAAACAAAACAAAACAAACAAACAAAGACACACTTTCTCTAAAGTAGAGGGGAAAAAATGTCATTTTAAAAGCCTTATAATACTTGCAGATAAATGCTCAGTTCTAAGCAAAATATTAAGCATAGAGAAGGTAAGAACCAATTATACATCAAATCACAATGAATGCAGAGTACATCTGTGGCTTCCGTGATAATTAAAGAGCGTATTCCACGAAGGATCAGCAAAGTCCAACAGGAGTAGCTCAGTTTAGTGCCTCCATCTCCGTTCCGAGTGCTCTTTCTTTACTGTCAAGTAGAATTCTCTTTCCAGCCTATTCTATAAGTCATTGGTTGAGCTTGGAATGGTTGTTTCTGTATTCACTTCTACTTGAAAAAGACTTTCCCAATTACCAAAGCAATTATTTTCTTCATAATTGTATGCTTATCTGCAGTGAAAGTCCTTATAGCTTAAATTTAAAAAGTATATTTAGCCAGGTGCTGTGGCTCACACCTGTAATCTCAACACTTTGGGAGGCTGAGGTGGGTGGATCACAAGGTCAGGAGTTTGAGACCAGCCTGACCAACATGGTGAAACCCTGCTTCTACTAAAAATACAAAAATTAGCCTGGCGTGGTGACATGTGCCTGTAATCCCAGCTACTCAGGAGGCTGAGGCAGGAGAATCGCTTGAACCTGTGAGGCGGAACTTGCAGTGAGCTGGAGTTTGCAGTGAGCTGGAGTTTGCAGTGAGCTGGAGCTTGCAGTGAGCCGAGATCTCACCATTGCACTCCAGCCTGGCAGATAGAGTGAGACTCCATCTCAAAAATAAAAGAACAAACAAAAAGTACATTTGAGACACATAGCTAATACACCCTTCAGTTTTAAGTAGGTTTTTGTATTTAACAATTCTATATGAATAACTTGCATTTTGCCAGTGCCTTGTAAAAGGCTGAATGATCAGTACCAGCCCTCCACTACCCAGTAGTAGGACATCGGCAATTTTACCACGGCTTGATGACCGGTGGTGTGCACTTCACTAGTCCTTGCCTTTTGACTTAATCAAGTGTGCTTATGTTTTGGGCTTGCCCTAAGCTTCTTTCATTGCATTCAGGGAACATGCCACAGCTTGGGCTGCTCCGAACACTTCCGTCTGTGCCTCGGAAAGAAAAGGGATGAGCCAAGCTCAGCCAACTTGCAGCATGAAGCGGATGCACTCTCCCAGCTCAGCCAAGCCAAGAGTAGCCCAAACTCACCCAACCACAAAACAGAGAGCTCCAGAGTAAATGTTTATTGTTCTAAGCCATGAAATTTTTGAATGGATGATTATGCAGCATTATTGTGATGACATTTGGAAAAGAACAATGTATCACTGTAAGTTCTTGGTTACATTTTTAAACTAATTTTTTAATATATAATAAATCAAATTAAATAAAAATATTTCTTTCTTTTTCCTTTTTTTTGGGGAGGTGGGGGACAGAGCCTCGCTCCATCACCAGGTGCCAGGCTGCAGTGCAGTGGTGCGATCTCGGCTCACTGCAACCTCCACCTCCCGGGTTCAAGCAATTCTCTTGCTTCAGCCTCCCGAGTAGCTGGGACTACAGGCGAAGCCACCACGCCCAGCTAATTTTGGTATTTTTAGTAGAGACAGGGTTTCACCATCTTGGCCAGGATGGTCTCGATCTCCCGACCTCGTGATCCGCCCGCCTTGGCCTCCCAAAGTGTTGGGATTACAGGCATGAGCCACGGCGCCCGGCAATAAAAATATTTCTTTCTTTAAAATTGTCTCTCTGATTTAAAGTGCCCTCTTCATTCTAACAACCATCCTCTAGCTTTGTTTCTTACTACATTAAACTATAATATTAGTTATAAAATTAGCTTTAGAGATTATCTTTCTTCATACTCTTTTGTATATTGTATATGGCTCATTCATCTATGAATCCAGTCCAATGTCTTAAAGGTAAAATGATGTGATGATATCCCTACTTCTGGAGGGTGGAAGTTAAAGCATTTAATTATTTTACTTTTCAGGCCTTATAATAGAGAAACCCTCAAAAAACAGGAAAATGAATAGGAATTGAGGCTGAGAAATCCAGCTCGGGAGTGCCTAACTTCAGATTTATTTTTCCATGAAAAAAATATAAACACTATTTATTTATTTATGAGATGGAGTATTGCTCTGTCCCCTAGGCTGAAGTGTAGTGGTGCCATCTCAGCTCACTGCAACCTCTGCCTGCTGGGTTCAAGTGATGTGACACATATCCAGAAAGATGCAGGGTGAACTAAAATTTTAAGAAGATCCTCTACCAAACTTTAGGAAGCACTTTTAAAGTACTTTAATATAGCAAACTGCCATAATCCCTTCTCATACAGAAAGAACAAAAAATGAGTGTGGCCTATAGATATTATTGGATAAGTGAAAAGATGGCTTAGAAATAAAGGAGATGTTCTTCTGAAGGTGCTTTCTCTTGCAGCATTAAATCTTTGACACTGAGACTATCCTCTAGACGTACATTCCAAATCTAATATCCAGAGAAAGTTGGACACAGGTGATATTATTTTTAGCGTCAATTTTTATGTTTCTTTACTCCTTGAGTATTTTTTAATAAGAATGGTAACAATGACTTTAATGAGCATATGAATTTAATAACTGGTTAATTTTACTATTCAGTGAAAAACAAAGAAGTCTCAGAATGTTCTTTCTCTACAAAGGCAAAAGAATGCTTAGCATTATGCTTAGTTGGGCTCTGAGGAGAGACTCTACAAGTAAGCTAATAAAAAATATTATGTCTGGACAAAAATTTAGGTAACTTCTTATAGGATGAGTCTGGCAGTATCACGACACTTGCTAACTGTTAAAAGCAGCTTTTCAGTTTTATATACAGTTGAAAGAAAAAAGAAAATGATAAAGTGTCAGTAGGGACCCAACACCTACCAAGAGTTCCAGGACCTCCCACACCAAGGCACATTCATATTAATGCATTACGTTTAAGGGCTCCCAGAGTAAATATTTTCCATTCCCCTCATAGCTATATTCCCCATATGTAGACAAATTAATGAAGGGGGATTCTGGAACTATACATAAATATTCAACTCGTGTCTGTATTTATGCCCCAGCTTACAAATAACTAATGGTCGACTGAGCCAAAATAACCATATAAGCAAGACACGTAGAAGGATTGCTGATTTCATTTATTATACCACCTGCAAACCTCCTAAGGGAAGGGCAGTCTAGTGAAATATTTTGGTGTGCTGACACAATTTTGTACTTGTTTATGAGGCTGCACCAGCCTATTCCTAATTTCCTGTTGTAATTCTCTGCTTCAAAGGCCAAGTCCACACATGGGAAGAATATTTTCTGCAAACAGTCTTCTCACAGCTCTGGTATCTCTGTCTCTCCAATGGCCTCTCTGGGCATTCTCTTTCCCTTTATGCTTTTAACAGTCATAAGGGATTTAAGTTGGCATTTGAGGCAGAACAATACTAATAGCTGTAGGGGTTTTAGTTGGCTATGTCAGTTACCTGGTTCTGATTCTTTTTGAATACGTAGGAGGGAAAAAAAATCTCTTTTCTGATTCCTGAGCTACTAATGACACCGGGAAGAGATTTTATTCCAATGCATTTCATCAAAAGATCAAACGGAGACAAACTGATCTTACTGTTGAGCTCACAGCCTCGCTACAAACATATTTCCATCCTAACGCGAAGTGTTGATGTAATGCAGGCCGCCTGGAAATAGTAGTGCTATTCCTCAGGAAGCACCGACAGCATCCTCTCCTGGAGGAGTAGTTACTGCACTTTTTTAAGGATTCATATGAAAATATGCTCATCTGAGCTGGGAAGCTTCATGTTACTAAAACTGGTGCAGGCAAGGTAGTACCTTCTGTCATTACATCTACCAAAGAATACCTGAAATATTGCATACCATTATTTCTAAGCCATCTTTTCACTTATCCAATAATATCTATAGGCCACACTCATTTTTTGTTCTTTCTGTATGAGAAGGGATTATGGCAGTTTGCTATATTCAGCTTTAATTTATCATTTGTTGTTCATTACATACAATTTCAATGTCAATTGGATATGTGCCTGTTTAGTATTAATATTTACAGCTTGATATTTTAAATTTTGAATGTTTGCTTTACCTTGAGATTAAGAGTTATTTTTAAAGATGTGTACTTTTGACATTGAATGTTTAGATTTCCAAGAGGGCAGCCAGAATCTGCCAGTCCAGTGGAATCTGTTGCTTAACCAAAGGCAAACAGAGCAGTAAGAGACGTCATTGCCTTTTCTGATGATATTGGATAAGCTGGAAAGCTAATGGCCTAAATGAGTTTGAGTTGGACCAGTTATTGGAATCAATAACACCTGGATGTTCTCACGCCAAATGATTTCCACAATTCTCTAACTGCTGATGAATGACAGCATTCTACTATTAAGCAATGATCAGTTTAATTGTACGTCAATGATTTTTCCACTCTTCATCAAATAAATTCTGGCATCATGCTAAGCAGCACAGAATTTAATACTGCCTGGCCATTGGCTTAAAAAATTTTTGAAAAAAATGAACATGCAAATAAAATTGATAATGAGAGTCCAAGGGGGCACATTGCTTAACTGATAATTTGTTTGTTGTGCTTAAATATTGCAAAGGTTTTTGGTATGAGCATCATATTGCACCATATGTGATTCTGTTTTGCTTATACCAAAATAATTGTGATTGCCTGAGCTTTTGAATCAATCTTTTTTTTTTTTGTATAAGCCCTAATGATCACATTATTTAAAATGTCAGTATGAGTCTGCAGGCTAACATTAAGTATATTTCTTCTTAAAGTGATTTTTTTGTTTTGTAATGTGTACATTTTTATCTGTGTTTGAATATTTAAGGGGCACTTTCCAAAGCCACTCCTGAAGAAACTCAACTTTTTTGTTTTATCAAATTATCTAATAAATTAATACAACAAGTGAGCTTATTAAATGCAAACAAGGAAGAGGGAGAAGGTGTTGCTAGAACTTAATTAGCAAGATACAAAAACACCAATTAACACCTATAGCTCAGGAAAAAAAAAAATTTTTTTCATGTGGCAGCATCAAAAAATAAAATCACAGCTGGTTACACATACTAAGTAGAGTGCAGATGAATTTCAGTCTTCTGTGATATTAAGGCCTCAGGCGTAAGTAAAAAGCGGGATGGGGAAACAAGAAAAATTTCTAGGCTGGCCAATATAGCACCATTTTGTAAATCTGAATGTCTTCTGTTCATGTGTTTAGATGAGAGTCTACATTTAAGGGGAGAGTTTTAGACAAATTTCAAGCCAATAACATTTTGTTGTTTCAATCCTTTGTACAGATATCTTCTCAAAAACATACTGTAAATATTTAACTTATAATAATTCTGTTTGATTTTATCAATTTTATCAATAATTATTGACAAATTATTGATTTTATCAATAATTATTTCCTCAAACCTAATAACTTGTTAATTTTATCAATAATCATTGATTCTGTTGATTTTATCAATAATTATTTCATCAAACCTAGTAATTTGCTCGGCATGGTAGCTCATGCTTTAATCCCAGCAATTTGAGGAGGCTGGGGCATAAAGATAGCTTGAACCCAGGAATTTGAAGCTGCAGTGAGATATGATTACACCATAGCACTCTAGTCTTGTTGACAAAGTGAGACTTTGTCTCTAAAAATAAAATAATAATAATAATACTTTAAAAAGAATCTAATAACCTATGTGTTAAAATAAACTTCATAAGACATAAATCTTTATAGCTTCCATAGTTTAAGGAGGCATGAACTTAAAAGAGTGTTTGGGTTTCAGTTTTCTAAGGAAGGACTACAAGTAGTTCAAAACCAACATATATTAGTATAACTTGAAATGTATTTCATTTAGATTTAAAAGGAAACTGTAGTAACTGATGCTTCTCAAGATAGCTTAAACTGGTTACACTTACAACTAAGTTTATAATTAAGCCAGAGTGGTTAAATCCGAAATGTGAAATCAGTGTGCTCCAGTAGCTTTCAATATATAAAGGAAGATTTGGAAGTATTTATCTAAAATAATGTTATGCCAATCTTTCCTGGGGTGATATTTTTTAACTTTTATTTGAGGATAATTTCAAGCTTACAGAAAAATTGCAACAATAGCACATAGATCCTTTTCCCAGATGTACTGACTATTGGATCATACCCCGTGTAAACGGTGTGTGTGTGCATGCTTGTATGCCCACACACTCACTGCCAAGTGTAAGTCACTGACACATGGTTCCTGCATCGCTTAGCACTTCATCATTTATGTTCTAACAAGGGCATCCTCTTTGTTAACCACGGTGCAGCTACCATTTCAGGAACCAGAATGTTGATAGAAAAGCTTTATTTTATCTACCTTCTGTATTTCAGTTTTATGAATTGACCCAGTTATATCTTTAATAGCTTATGTTACATCACATACTGGATTTGGTCGTAATGTCTCTTGAGTCCTTTAAACTGGAATGGGTCCTCAGTTCTTTGTTTTTTTCATGGCATTGGCATATATGAAAAAAAAATTTTAACAATCAAGTGTTCCTGGTTTAAGGTTTGTGTGATGTTTCCTAAGAATTTGTTTCATTTTCCTCATAATGCCACTTAAGTGGTATGGTTTCCTTTTGAGTATCAGAACTGGAGCCACACAGTTATCCACTGACCCTTCATTGATAATGTTTATCATTTTTACATTACTTTTGTCTAGTTTATCTGCTACTTAGATCTATGAGATAATTTTAAAGGTGGTCATATTTTGTCTAATGATCATAATAACTTTAAACAACACATTATATATTCTAATGAATCACATTGCATAACCTACATGTTAATCAAATTAGATATATTTATGTTTTACAATTCTATTCACCAAACCCATGATATTCTAATATAAAAAATCGTAATTCACATTAAGCTCAACAAAATTTCCAACATTTTTAATGATTGTAAAAGTCAAATACATTATTTAAAAATCCATGGTTATAAGATTAGATAGAACTTTTTAAAATGTTCTGTATACAACCTGTGCCAATTTAAATTATGTTTGTTATTTCCTATAAGACCACATGAACAAACTCACACACTTATCAAATAACTGATTACATTTCTTTACTCTCTTAAGAGACATTATCTACATTATTGTTCTGAGAAGATGGGCAGGTAAGTTATTGTCTGGTTGGGAAGATAAAACAATTGTATGTATCTGTGCAGCATGGAGTAAAAAGTGTGTGTAACGATAACAGAGGTGTGGTTACCATGTCATCATTTGGCCAATCTATTTTTATCACTGAAACTCAGATCAAGGTTAAGAATCAGAATGACCCAAATTGCCCTCTATGTCATGCTATATTTTACATATTGTATTTTATACATTCGACCTCTAAGCCTGCTTAAAATGATTCTGGAACATCAAATCACTTACCTCTTGGGTTAGAGCCACTGTTACTTCAGTCCCAATATATCCCCCTGTTATTTTTTTCCTTGTTTTGCTGAAAGACATTCTCAGAAATCTATTTCTCCAGAAATTTACATAAAGATGATTTCTTTTGTTCTTATAAATCTAAAACTATTATCTCTTGTTCTTATATTAGAATGATAATTTGATTAAACAAGGATTTTTTTAGAATTTTAGCTTCACAATTATTTTCCCTCAGAACTTCTGTAGATAAAACTCCTTTGGAGTCTGGAGTCTAGAATTGCTAAGTCAAAATTTATAGCAAGAGAGTTCCACTTCCATTTAAGATATGGAACATGAAAGAGTATTACCGATACCTTAATAATTTTGAAAAATATGTGGGACATACTACAAAATCATCTCTATTCTTGAATCCAACAGAGAGCTGATACTGCAAGGAAATGAAATAGCCTAAAATCCAAGGAAAGACAGGCCATGCAGTAAGAGACAGTTAGATATTTTTAGCAGAGCATGGGGGGATGATGAGGCCACTTTTGTCCTCTTCCATTGCATAACAGCCAGATCCATGGCAGTATGTAACTGATAGACTATGGCAGAAGTATAGCTATACCAGTTTCTCTGCCTAAACCTTACGAAAATGGCAACTTTTACTTTCCATCTTTTGGAAAAAAATCCCTCCAAATCCTTGCCTGCCATATGAGTTTGACTCTCCCAGGGGAGACAGTATTGTTAAAAGAACAACTTCAGCCAAACTAAATTTAAAGGGGTTTAATTGAGCAATAAACGATTCATGAATTAGGCAGCCTCCAAAATGACAGCAGATTCAGAGATACCACAGGGATGACTTGTGGTCAAATTTAAAATTGTTCAAATATAAAACTGTGAGCAAATTTATAGACAAAAATGTAAAGTGACGTACAAGAATCAGAAGTGAAGTACGGAAACAACTGGATTGGTTGCAGGTTGGCGTTTGCCTTATTTGAACACAGTTCGAACACTCATTGGTGTTTGAGTCACCAAAGTATGGCTGTTTGGATTGACCAAGACTCAGCTATTGTTATAAGTGCAAACTCTTAAGTTAGGTTTAAAATCTTCTCTACTTATTAAGTTAGGTTGCATTTCATCCACAAGGACTCAAATATAGAAGTATGATGTCTTTCTCAGGGCATACTTAGTTTGCTTTAACAGTATAAACCATATGACCTGCTAATATTTGACATTATTTGATCTTAAAAAAAAAAAACTACATTTTGTAGGTTTTAGCCTAATATAAATTTTGAGAAATATTTTGTGGTAATAGTTTGGCTGACTTAGAATGTGCACCCTGGAAATGGCTGACTAGTAGGAATTCTAATCAGAAGCCTAAAACAAGAAAAGGTAAAAACATGCCATTTAGTTTTCTCTCTGATGAGCCCAGAGGCTGGTTGAATCACATATTTAATAAAGCAAAATGTGTTTTCCTCTAGTGGTCTAGAATAAAATAAAATAAATATTTTTAAAATATTTTAATTGAGGAAATACTAATGTTCAAGATATATGAATTGCCTAGAATTCCATATGCACTCCTATTATTTTGAAAGTTTATAAGAACCTAGTGAGTTCAAGAGGCTGAATACTTTGTGATGCATCCAAGGCTTTGTATCTGATCACTGATTTAATTTGGATACAATTTCAGTTAATCTTATGGTCAGATATTGGGTACAATATTACCTAATAAAATTACTTAATATTTATGAATGAAAAAGAAGCTTAAGTCAAGGCACATGTAGAGCATGTATCTTCTGTTAACTGATAAAATGTAAGAGGTTTACTTTGTGTTCTCAACTCATAGCTAGCAGTTTTGACTCTCAGGCTGCTCACTCACTTACTATTAAATATCACAGACTACCCTGTAGTATTTGGCCAAAAATTCCAACTTGATCTCTTCTTTGGCAATGAGTTGCAAAGCTGGACTGATCAGCACAACTATTCAATTATTCACCTTCAATTATTTACCTTGTTTTGGATCCAGTTCTCATTCTTTTTCTGCATATCTATGTACCCAAAACCTCTCTGAGATTTCAGATTACCACCCACTTCCTCAGTTTCTAACTCTCACACATACTTCACATGTGGCTTACGACTTCCATTTTAATTCTCATCTTCTTGCTGTTTTATATAATTCATTTTAAACTTAACAAAGACTTGGAAAGATAAGTAAAAAATGCATATGTTCAGTCTGCCATCTTGAATTCAAATTTGCATTGAACAAATATAAGTTAGTTCCATGAGACTTACATTTCAATGCACTAGGGACAATCATTCTTTATCAATTACAATAAGCCCTGATGTGGTTTGGCTATGTCCCCACCCAAATCTCATCTCAAATTGTAATTCAAATTGTAATCTTCACCTGTCAGGAAAGGGATATGGTGGGAGGTGTTTGGATCATGGCTTGGTTTCCACCATGCTGTTCTCATGGTAGTAAATGAGTTCTCACAATATCGGATGGTTTTATCAGTGGCTCTTTCTTCTCTCTCTTTCTCACCTGCTGCCATGTAAGACATGCCTGCTTTCCCTTCCACCACGACTGGAAGTTTCCTGAGCCTCCCTAGCCATCTAGCCATGCAGAACTGTGAGTCAACGAAACCTCTTTTCTTTATAAATTACTGGGTCCCAGGAAGTTCTTCACAGCAGTGTGAAAATAGCCTAATACACTCCCCAAATATCCACCAAGTATTCAGTATTCCTGAATACTTACTATGTCCTAAGTGGTCCCATGTCTGTCTTGTCTCCATATTTCTATTGCTTAGTAGTCTGGAATCCATGTATTCTCATAAAATGAAATTATACTTCAAAATTTAAGTATGCATTTGAAGTTATTGGAGCCCAGAGAGAGGTTCTCAATCTCAGTCTAAGAGAAAAAGCTGAAATCTCATAAAGGCGGATGTTAAATTAAGCATTTAAAGATGATGCTAAAAGTTTAGCAGGTAAAAAAAGTGAAGATGGCACAAAGTCTGGAGACAAAATTAGTTATTTGGGACATGAAAAAACACTTAATATGGCTAAAAACCAAGATGTATGGGGGAAGACTACAGCAGAAAAGACGATATGTGAGCATTAGGACAATGCTAGGAATTTTGTTTCTATCCCTTAGCTAAGAGAGAAGGCCAGCTAAAACTGGAGACCTTCAGTATCCAGGGACCCCCAGTCTGCACCAGGGCATTCTGTTACACAGCTGTCTCTAACAACATGCATCTAGGAACACTGAAAGTGTATTGCATAATTGTTAAGATATTTACACCAGAGTAACTGAAAATAAAAGGAGGAGGAGGGGATGTTCCTGAAAATGCTGTGAGTACAGGGATCAAATGATGTGGCTGGCTTAATGAGGGAAGAAGCAGCAGGTAGAAAAAAAGTTTGAGGCTGAATAGAAGGCACTGGGGAATAAAAGCTGTGATAGAGAGATGATGCCATTTACTTATTGCAGATACTAATCTTTCACAGTTTAAAGATGAAGAAATCCAGGTGCTAACAAGGTCCTGAGTGTGGCCAAGAGAGTGGGTGCCAGAGTGCCTGGAACTGAAAAAATATCGAGAGGAAGCATTACGAGGCCAGGAAAGCATTGCTCTTAGTACACAAGAGCATGTCAATTTCTTATCACAGAGCTAAATCAATATTAGCTGTTAATAACTAATGCACTAAGTATATTATTTTTAGTACTATAATCTTAATTTTACACATATTTATACAAAATATTTCTATAGGGTTGTATCAAACTAAACATTCCAACACTTCCAGTAAAATATTACACAGTTGATCATTGAATAATGTAGAGATTAGGGCTGCCAACCCTCCCACCCCCAGTCACACAGTCAAAAATGTATATATAACTTTGACTCCTCAAAAGCTTGACTACTGACAGCCTATAGTTGACTGAAAGCCTTACCGATAACAAGCAGTAAATTAACACATATTTTGTATGTTATATGATTTATATTCTGCATTCTTACAGTAAAGAAAGCTACAGAAAATGCTATTAAGAAATTCATAAGGAAGAGAACATATATTTACTATTCAAGAAGTGGAAGTGGGTCTTCATCCTCATCGTCTTCATCCTCATTGTCTTCATACTGAGTCGGCTGAGAAGACGGAGGAAGACAAGGGATTGGTTTTGCTGTGTCTGGGGTAGCCAGGTGGAAGCAAATCTGCAGATAAGTGAATCCACACAGTTCCCACCTATGTTGTTCAAGGGTTAACTGCATTTAAGTTATTGTAGTTATAACATCTGATCTGTAAAAATTAAATACTGAACATTTTAGGTTCATCTGTTATGCTTTAATAGTGCAATGTGAACATTACAAGACTTTCCGGATGCACCTTGAATAAAATATACAGCTATTAAGATGCCAAATTAGTGACAGAAAAAGTAAAATCTGATTAAATTTTCTTTAAATTCTTTCTAGATGACTCTTCACAATCAATAGAATTGTCACTATCAACAAAAAAGAAGCATTAGATTTCCTTAGCATCAGAATAAAGGATAACCTAATTTTGTGATCAAATCAGGTTAGTACACACTTTGACAAAAATTATGTTAACTCAAAATCATGTTAACATCGAAGCTATAGCATGTTGTATAAAACCTGGGACTCCCAAGAGACGAGAGTTAATAATGAAAATGCACAAAACAGGAAGCATAACTTTTAAGTTGAAAAATTCTTACAATAAAATGTCTAAATTATCTGATTGGAAATGTTAGAGAACAGAACTAATCATTGATATCTCAGTTTTGATATCAACATAAATAATAGTGGTGATGGTGAATGGCACTCCCTCCTGGAATCAATTAGGAATGTCTCTCCTGCGATCAGCCTGGAGAGTCATCTTACAGTAGGGTAAAGATCACTGTGTCCTATACGGGTGCCATTCTTTAGAAAAGTTGAATAATACAGCTGGAGCAGAATTGAGCAAAAATGCATTTATATGAATGGATTATATTATCATTTTTCAATTTAAAGGACCAAGTTTTCCCTCTACTCTGTCTCTATTCCCCTTTTCTCATTATCCGCAACTATCCCTCTCCACCCATTCAACTACATTCACAAACTTTTCTAAGAATATAAGTGAAGCTGAATAGACAGGGAATTTAATAACAAATGAGTGGTCCACGCACTATATATTTTACCTCCCTGTCTTAGACTGGGTAGCCTAAAATGCAGAAATTCATTTTTCACAGCTCTGGAGGCTGGGGAGTCTGAGAGAAGGTTCTTGGTAAGGGCTCTCTTCCTGACTTGCAGAAGGCTGCCTTCTTGCTGTCTCCTCAGATGATGGAGAGAGGGATCATGTCTTCCAACTCTTCTTACACAGACATTAATCTCATTCATAAGGGCCCTACCCTCATGACCTTATTTGCCTCCCAGAGATAAATTCCTCACATCATCATATGAGGAATTAGGGCTTCAATACGTGAACTTTGGGCCCATAAAGTATTTGGTCCAAAGCACTCTCCATCAACAGTAGCAATTCCTCCATGGGAAAGTAATTAAATGACATTGTAACTGCACCAGGCCAGCCTGCACGCTGCAGTGTGACTAAATCAATTCCCCATGCATACAGGCAATAAAAATGCAGCCAGCTCTTAAGGCAATACAAAGAGACAGATACCCAGAGAAAGGGGATTGGACCCCCTATGGAGCCCGTGCTTCCTAAGCCTAGCAATGGTTTGGCATTGCTAGGTTTAATCCATCTTCTACAGGTGGCGTTTCAGGTGCAGAGGAGACCTGCAAAAGCTGCTAAGGAGAGACCTCCACCACCACGCCTGTCCTGGTGCAAAGTCTCATGTGTGCTCTCTCTGTGTATGGCGGGGTCTATAACTCTCTTATAGTCAAGAGAATAGGATTCTCTCTTTTCAAATGTTAGCTTACCTAGATAGACTTGTAATTCTCAGAAACAAAATATAGCATAAGGATAAGGATAATATCACTTTACTTTTCTCCTGGGGTGCCTTTTTTTTTTTTTTTTTTTGACACAGGATCTTGCTCTGTCCCCCAGGCTGGAGTGCGGTGATTCAATCACAGCTCACTGCAGCCACCACCTCTTCTAGGCTCAGTGATCCTCCTTCCTCAGTTTTCCAAAACTGGGATTACACACAGGTGTGCACCACCATGCCTGGCTAATGTGGTGTGGATTTAAACTCTTTTTATTTGCTGACATAATTACAGAGTATAACATGTGTTTCTCAACATAATTGCAAAAACCCTTCAGTTTTTATTTACTAAAATATAAATTCTAATTAAATGATTACAGCAGTTATGGCACAGTAGACAAAACAAAAATATTGAAACAAAAATCTAAGGAGGCATCTCGTCCGCATCAACACATCGCTGGTGGACCTGGTCCCATCACTGAAAATCTCCCTTGTACTATTGTGAGAATGGCCTGAGAGAGTGGATGGGAAAACACTTTCTACAGTCTAGAATGCTGTCAAAAATTGAACTGTCATTTTACTGTTTAATAGATCTTTTTAGATTGATAAAGAGCAATATAATGTACATCTATTGAATTTTCCCCCTCATTTGTCCACGTATGCTCTGACATACACACTATCTAACAATGTGTGTTAACTTGTGCAGATGAGCTAGGAAAAAACAAAAGTATTTTCAGTTGATGCCCTAACTTCTGCTAACTTTGAAGATATTTAAGCACATTCCCCCAAAAGTGCATAGTCATGGCTCTGGCATTTACACACCATCAGTGGCTGTTGACTCAAATCCTTTGCATCCTCCCCTGGGCTCTACTTGTCATCACAGGTATTAGGATCACCCACCCACAGGGGCAACCATCCGTGCAGCATGAATCTCATCGAAACTGATACTGTGTCTACAAAGCAAATACATGAAATGCTTTTTCTCATACATCCAAATGCATATGTATGTATTCTATTAATTGTTTTTATTGACAATTCTTGCTTATGCAATAACTTTTCTCAACTTTTATGTTCTCCCACTTTCTGGAATGACGAATAACATCTCATACTTTCTTCCGAGGGTTGCTTATCACAAGATTAAATCCACATGTAAAGACTCAAATTCCTCAGAAATTTTTTTCTCTTCTCTGATTTGTTTGTTAAATCGTGTTTGTGAATTCATCATTTGCAATTTCTAATTTGTAGCACTAATTGCATCCACTTTGAATTCTGCATAAAATCATCTTCACAAAAACAGTGCAATTTACTGTATCATATTTGTATGAGTTTTCCATCACTTCTTCTTTTGATTCATATATTTTTAAAGTAATGCAAAAAGTTTTTTAAACTATTCTTATTTAATAACATTTATTACAATTCACTATTAAAATCAATTGTTCCAAATATTGAGATATTTAATGAATGCTTTATATCATTACTTAACTTGTATGATCAAAATAAGATCTATGTATTTATTACAATTAACGTAGTACTTGCTATGAGCATGCCACTTGCCCAGGCTGGAGTGCAGTTGCAGGATCTCAGCTCACTGCAATCTCTGGCTCCCAGGTTCAAGTGATTTAGCCTCCCGAGTAGCTGGGATTATAGGCACTTGCCATGGTGCCCGGCTAATTTTTTGTATTTTTAGTAGAAACAGGATTTCACCATGTTGGCCAGGATGGTCTTGAACTCCTGACCTCAGGTGATCCACCTGCCTCAGCCTCCCAATGTGCTGGGATTACAGGTGTGAGCCATTACACCTGGTCCTAGCATGGCACTTTTCTATGCGTGCTCAACAAACCTCAAAACAACAATGTGATTATTGTATAAGCTTCATAAATGAAGAAAACTGAGATTCAGAAACATAAATTAATTGTTCAGTGTCACATAGCTAGTATTTTACAGAATGTGAATATAAACTTACACAGTCTGTTTCTACAATTCATGCTTTTAAGAAATATATCAGTGATTCCCAAACCTTAATGTATGTAAGAATCATCTCAAGAACCTATTAAAATAGAGTTTCCTAGGTCCCATGCTCAGATATTCAGAGATTAAGGTCAGGCTTCTGAATATGCATGTCTAATAAACTCACAGATGTTACTGCGGCTGCTGGTCCAGGTATTATGCTTTGAGACACACTGAACTACATATACTGACTCTTGTGAGGATAATCAAAGATACCGTAACCTGAATCTGAATAGCGTTCACTATTTTCACTCAGAAAACACTAAAACATCCTTCTGTTTTGGAAAAGATAAAACTTCACCAGCCAATATATTATACCTAACATAATACTTTAAAATAATATATAAAAGCATCTTTCAGTAAAGGTTAAGAGTCATGTGGCTTTGTATTTCAATTATTTTCCGTGGAAGTTATGCTAGTTTGATATTATTGAGCAAATTGTGTATGTTCCTGGAACTCCATTTTGTACAGTTGTAACATAGTCATACCACCTACTACAGAGTGGATTAATTGAGATAATACAAATATAGCATCTAGCTTAAGGACTCGGTAGTTGCTTAGTTAGAAGCTATTTTTCTTCTCAGGCTATTAAGAAGGAAAAGAAACATAGATTATTCAAATGAATCAATAATACACAGCAGAGGGGGAAATAGCATAAAGAAGAGAAAGAAAGACTTTGGAGGTTATACACCATATTGACAAACTCCTTGTTTCATCCAAGTTGAAGTTCAATTAATTTTATAACAAAAGTAACAATATTTCCTGACAATCTTTCTTGCTAATAGCTTGAGTAAAGTTATTAAAGGCCATTATACTCTCCTGAAATAGTCCACTTCCAGTAAGAACTCATTAAGTAAGCACTTTAAACTGTGGGACATGATTATAGAGAATAGAATACTAATTGTTAAAAATAACTGATTGAATTAATTCATTTCAATATGGTGATATATAAAAATCTCTAACCCCATGTAATTCTTAAATATCACAATTCTGTTTCCTCTGATCTTTAAAAGGTGTTACCTATTTCTAATTCCGTTTTCTTTGTTATATGTTAGTGGAATGTGGCATTACTTACACTTTTACTGTTAAATCCAATTTTGGGCAAAAATAGTGTAGGGAATCATTGTGGCATGAACAATCCGGCCAACATCAAAGCACAGTCTGTACTATCAACATGGATCATCTTATCGATTTCCAGGTTTCTTTCAGTAATCACAAAGGTTGCTGTCATGACAAAACCAAAGTGTTTAGATTTCCTCTCATTCTATCTTGATATCTCCTGGTTAAAGATTGATTAGTGGGAGAAGGTAAATTTCATTTGAAAGAGCTTCTAAAATGGAATTTACATGCATTGAAGATTTGTCTGTAACAGAATAGGCAAAACTAATATGTAATAACTAAAAGTCAGCATAGTAATTACCTTTAGGATGACACATGAGAAGCCCGGGGTTGGGGTAAGGCTCTATCACTTACTTTACTGGCATGTCGATTACATGGATATATTCGCTTAAAATCCATTGAGCCTTGGACTTCTGATTTTTGTACTTTTCTATATATACTTTAATTTTCAATAAAATTTTACTTAAAAGAATATATGGTCCTAAACTCAGGTATTCTTCTGTGCTCCAACCTTCCATATTTATGAGGCAGGCAACCAAAACACAAAAACTACTTACTTGCTTCTATAAATTTTATTTTTGGTCTGCTGTTCAGAGCAGTATTAAAAAGACACCTTTTCTTGAAAAAATATTTTTATTTCATGGTCTATGGAAATACACATTTCCAAAGATTGTAAACTGATTCTTGTTTTATGATGGCTCTTGGTTTTCTTGTTTTACACAAGTCAAAAATCATCCCTGGACAAAAATCAGAGACCTAAATTCAGAGGCATGATCCAGGACAAACCCATCTAGTTCTGGAAAGATAAAAATCTCCATCTTCTAGATTTATTTGTGTTATTACTATGCTCCAACAGCATCATTTTGGTTTCTAAAGACTTTAGAATAATTTGTTTTCTCTAAACCAATTTGTATCATGTCAAAGTGAAACAGCAGTTTTATAACCACCTGGGGAACAAGCAGTCCCCTTCCATAAATAAAAAAAGTAATCTGCATAAATATGTACTAAGATATCCCTATAGACTTTTAAAATCTAGTATATGGGGGAGGGGAATGAGTACAAACAATTTAAAAAAATATGTGAAACAAGTTCCGAACTTTGTATCATTTGCCATATTCTAATTATCTAATAAATTAATACAAATTCTTAAAAAAGATTTGTGCAAATATTCATATGGGATTAGAGCCAGCGAATTCAGATAGGCATGTATCTTCCCACTAAGCTGTATGCTCCAAAGTAGAAACTTATAAAAGGAACCCTCAGCAAATATGAATAACATGTTAGGAAGAGCCAGTATATTAAATTTGAAAACTCTGAGCTATGTCGCATTATACTGCTCATCAAAGAGTATTTTTACATTAGTCAGCCCTAAATCTATTTCCTTCTTCTCTGTAATAGATTCATATTAAGCTGACAGATATGCAATTGATAAGTCAGGAATGAATGCCTTCCCATTGACAAGTTGTCAGAAGGGCAAGGGAAATATCCCAGATGAGAGGGAACAAAAACAAAAAAGTCAACAACAATGTAGTCTCTGAAATAAATGTCTTCATTAATCCCTTTCCAAAAATAAATAGCGTTCTGAGTATTCAGGCTAACACTAAAAGCCTGAATCAAGTGAAAAGCTCTTCTTGCAGCTACCATAATCTGCAAAATATTCTGTGTATATGCCTTGTTTATTGTTCCACGTTATCAGCTAAGTCACAATGAGTAAACCTATTCAGATTGGAATTTGGGTGTAAGTATACAATGATCTTCAGCAAAGGTTTTCTCTGTTAGTAATCGTTAACATCACTTCCTACTATGAGAGCTTTGATTATGAGTTTTAAATATTTCAACAACCAGCCTCTCTGTACCAGTGGCACCTCTCGGTCCTGTGAAACCTGTATGGATATTCGTTCCAAATATTTCATATCCGCTTATTTCCACTCTATCACATGTTATATTTCTTGTCTTTGTACCAATTCTACTATTTCATTTAAAATATTTTCCCCCTACTTCAAAACATTGGTTGTCTTCCGTTGTTTGGGAAATCTTCCCAGTTAGCCTTCATTCCAGTTAAAAAAAAAAGTAGCAAAAGAGAAGACTTTTTTTTGATATGGAGTCTTGCTCTGTCACCAGGCTGGAGTGCAGTGGAATGACCTCGGCTCTCTGCAACCTCCACCTCCTGGGTTCAAGCGATTTTCCTGCCTCAGCGTCCTAAGTAGCTAGGACTACAGGCGCATGCCACTATGCCCAGCTAATTTTTGGATTTGTAGAAGAGATGGGGTTTCACCGTGTTGACCAGGATGGTCTCCATCTCTTCACCTCGTGATCCGCCCACCTCGGCCTCCCAAAGTGCTCGGATTACAGGGGTGAACCACTGCGCCTGGCTGAGATGACTTCCTTAATGTGATTTGAAACACATCAGAAAGTGCTCAGTTTTCTAGAAAACTTATGGCTGATGTTTTCATTTCAATTTTTTAAAAGAAGCTTTACTAATTTTGACCAATTTGCTGTGTTAATATTAATCACTCATTCAACTTAATGAGCCTTTATTATGTGATAAGTTCAATTTATACAAATAAAATAGAGTATGTTTCTTGTCTTCAGATTCTTCACAGCCCCAAGCAGAATTCAGATGTGTGAACTAGTAATTGTAATAAAATATTTCATAACTATTCAAATCAATGGGAAATCAATGAGGGAGCAATTAATTCTTCAGAGAGGGTGGGAAATGTACCAGGAATTTCACTAAAGAAGAACTGCTGTAAATCATTGTTAAAGGATGAATGAAAATTTACAAAGAAATGAGACAAAGGCCATTCTAGGCAGAATTTTAAAAAGTAAAAGTATTTAGTTATAAAACTGGGGAAAAGGGACTTTTGGTTTGCAGAACTGTAGCAGTTCAGAATCACTGGATTTGGAGGAGCAGGAAGAGAAAGGGCAGAAGTTGGAATTCGATTATCATGAACTTGTACATCACTGTACATTCTTGGACATTATCCATGAATGAGCTGGCATGGAGGGTCATGGAAAAGAAATGGACGATGGGACAGAAATGTCAGCAGAGGTGAGGGAATATTGGTGTTACTTTTACATGTTCTTTTGCATTCATCCTTCTAGACGGCCAGCTTTTGAGATCTCAGTGCACAGGCTCAGCGAGACTTGGGGCAAACCATTCCCCCACTTTAGAGAAAGTATGAGTCACGTTAAGGAGCTCAGGCTAATTTGCTCTTCCCTGGGATCTGATACTAGGGTCTTTGCTTTCATCCACCTTATGATGAAGACTTTATCACAAACTAAATTACAATAAACAACGCTTCATCTAGATACACCACGATGGAGTTTTTTGCTTTGCTTCATACATTTTCCCGTAGAGAAATCTTTCTTCTTGCTTGCAAATTTTCTCAGAGACCGGAGTACAGTCAATAGCTTGACTAATTCCCTGCATTAATTCATGCATCTAACCCATATTTATTGTGCTATTATATGCCAAATACTATTCTAGGCTTTGGTGAGAGAGTAGTGAGCAAAACAAGCAAAGATCCTTGTTACGGAGTTGCCATTTTACGGGGGAAATAGGCAATAAATAAAATAAGCAAAATATGTTTGTTCGATTGGGATAAGTGCTATGGAGAAAAACAAATCAGAGAGGGTAGACAGGAAGTGTATTTGTGGGGGGATAATTTAAGATAGGGTGGCAAGGCAAGTTGTATTGAAATGGTGACATTTGAACCATGAGAGAGAATTGATGAGGATATCTTGGGCAACTGCATTCCAGGTGGAAGGAATTGCAAAGTGCCAAGGCCCTAGACAGAAGCACAGTTAGGTGTGGACAAGCTAATGGGACCTGTTGGGAAAGGCAATCAGAGGAGGAAGGGCACAAAGGCAATTCCACATTTCTTAGTTGCTTTGGTTAAAAAAAGTGAAATCACTCTTGAGTCTCATTGTTCTCCCCCACTACACATGCAATTCTCAGCAACACCATTGACCCCTTCCTCAATATAAGACCAATTTCCACATTTCTGATCATTTGACGTGCTGCTACCTGGGTTCTAGACACCACCACCTTTTGTCTAGATTACCATACTATGAACCAGGAGATTTCCATTTTGTGCCATTACCGGCTTCAGTGTATTCTGAAAACAGCAGTGGAATCACACAGCCATAAGTGGTTTTGCGTTTCCCAACGTCCTAATAATCATCAAGGAGCCGTGCATCCCCCTCCCCGCACTCCCTGACTTTATTCCCTTTTAGGAGCACTCATGGAGCCTTTTTGTTTTCTTAGAACATGCCAGGCACACTTTCCAGCCAGAGACTCCAGCTTCAGTTCACTCTGTCTGGACTATATCTATAACCGTGGTGAGCTCAAAGAAGGAAGTATTTTTAGAAGCACTCCAAGTTTCAAGGGCAGAAAACTTATCTCCCAGTTCTAAAGAATTAGAATGGGGAACATGGGTAATTACGATCCATGGGTAACTTTTTAAAAACTTCTTTTTGCTTTTTTTAAATATCAAGACTTCTTTCCTTGTTGAACTTGTGACACACATAAGAAATAAGTAACAAATATCAATTTAAGTTGTTTTAAGATTACTGAGGACGCAGAAACAGTAGGGTAATAGATGTAGGGACGTGGGAAAAAGACGGTAAGATCTTGGAGGTGAAAAACAAGCTTTCTTTTCTTCACGTTTTTTTTTCTTAGTATTATTCTGTCTTATGACCGGATCTTTTTTTACATTGGATTTGTGAAGAAGATGCTTACTGTACTTCACTGTTTTGTTAAATATCTCAAAAGTTCTTTACAATTGCCAATACACTTATTTCTCTGGACTTTTATAAACCATTGGGTTTTTAATGCTTTAGTTAAGGTGATAGATTTCAAAGAATGTTCGACAAATGATTTTACAATTGAAACAGCTTCTAGAATGTTTCTAGCACTGAAAAATAAATTCATTTTAAAGTATAGCTAATTCAAGATTTTCTGATATTGCCCTGATTATCAATTATACTTAAATAAATTACCTAAGTTTTTATTATATTTTCAACTTCCATTTATTGTGGTAAATTTATTAGAGTGTAGCAGGAAGAGGCAATATATTCAATACTGGTCTTTTCCTTTATTATTTCACTTACATTTAAGCAATGAAATTGAGGATTCATTGGCATTGCTATCATAGTTTACTATAAAAAGCTATTGGTACCTCTTCAAACATAAAAATACTATTAAAAATAGCTGTAGCAAATTTTAAATAACTGTACATGCATCTCATGTTTTCAGAGAAAATTTAGAAAAGTCCCAGAAACCTGGTGTTAGACCTTGGCTAGGAAATACATTTTTGAAACCTTAAACTAAATCATTAAAAGTAAAAACTTAAAAAACTAGTCTTTAAAAAAAAAGGCATTTCCTTAAATTGTACCTAAACTTTTGCCAAAGCTCTCCTAAAATTGTTCTCTTATGTAAAATAATAATAATAAATGAGGCTCTAATGAGACATTCCGTTTATAACTCATTGTCGTCATATCTACATCCCAAAGTAGTAGATTCAACACATTCCTGAGCTAAGCGCTGGCCCCGCTATCACCATTGACTCTCGTCACTGTGAAAAGTGCCTTTGTCACTTTGTCTCGGATGACTGTGTAGATGTGACTAAAATATGTAATGCATTTTTTCCAAGCAATTAATTCTTTTTTTCAGTTAGTGTAGACATAGTCTATTAAGCAATTAACTGTGGTTAACTCAATTATAGAAAACATAATTCATCTGATTTAGAAACTTAACTGACAAGGCAAGTGAACTTTGGCTAACCTCAGTGGGACAGAAATGGAGAGTAATAAGGCCATAAGGACCAATCATCCTAGAAGAAGAATCCACACAGCAACAACTTTGGGGATACTCAAACATGTGGTCAAGTGTTTATGACTTTAGTATCGTTTGGATTGCTAAAATTTTTTATTTTTTCTTACATGAAAGTTTATCTTTACCAAGAAGTGAAAAGTTTCTTTCTTTTGGAAAAACAATAAATTTCATGTATTCACATTAATTGTTGATAAAAATTACTACATGTTCACTAAAACCTCTATTAGCTGATTATTTTCACACTGTGAAGTCTAGGGCAGTGTGCATTTTCTGAAATGTTTGATGGTAACATCTTACTCTTCAAGTTTTACTTAGAAAATTCACTCTCCCATCACACTGAAAAGAAAAATTTTGTAAACTAAAATGTATTATTAAATCTGTGGCAAGTTTAAGATTTCAAAAATCCTTGCATAAAGATTATTGAATGTCTATCACATGCATTTTGTAAAAGATTTTTTAAAACTAAATTAACTCTGATTATTTTTTGTTTATTTGAGGCATAATATTTTCTTGGTATATTAATTTTAATTTAATCAAAATCCTCAAAACTCTTTTTGTGACATCCATAGAAGGATACAGCCTCCGAGGAAAGAAAGGGTACATATGAATGACAAATATCCAGGTGGAACCTAATGGTTAATAAAGTAATGTTCACCAGTAGTGTACTATAGAGTACTCAATGCCTCAAGATAAAAAAACAGGCTAAATAAATACCAAACAGATAGAGTTAGTATTAGTCAGGGTTAAGGAGTCTTTATTCTGATGTTCTTACTACCCAAAACAGCTGTGGTAGATATGAGAAGAAAGAATTATAAATAGTGCATCAAAGCCAGGATAAAAAAGGGGGTGGATGTTGGTGAGAAAGAGGATAGTAGGTGTCTGGGAGAGGGACAGAGGAGCCCCAGAAAGTGAAGATAAGATGCTTCCCATAACTCCATGGCTAAGTTGTGAAGCATCTTTCGAGGTAAGGGTTGTATATCGTTTTTGCATGAGCATCCCCAGAACTCATCAGAGTCTTTGACAGATTAAATGCAATCTGAGTGTGAGGCAAAAATGGGCAGCTTGTTGACTTTAAAAATAGCGTTACTAAATCTTTCTGAACATTGACCAAATATCGAATTCATGCTTGGGGCATTTAGAATTCCCTAATTTTTTTTTTTTTTTTTGGCTTAATTTCCTTATATCTCCTCTTTGAATCTTTAATATAAGCTGGCTTGTTAGGGCTCCCTCCTTATTTTACTTTCCCTTTGCACTTTTGGTGACAAGATACTTGATATATTTAATGGCATAAGCTTGCTTGTTCAATCAAACAAGTTTTGCTTGCAGAGATTTTCTATGTCCAAGGAAATTCTGATTCAAGATTGGCTTCTTCTTTTCCTTAATTTCTATTTCTTTCCTCTGAGAAACTATGAGGTAGATACGGCCTAACTTTACATTGGCCCTAAAAAGGTATACTCAGGCTAATCCAATTAGATTACTCAGCCAGGCAGCTCATGAATTTGGGACTCAACATTCACGTTACAGACTAATTGTGCACAGAAAAATCAAGGATAGGTTAATAGAAAGAGTTCACCAACACACTAGCAAAAGGAGTAAGGGATAGAGTCTAGATATTTAAGCAGAAAGTCAAATTAGGCAGATCACCACAATGTGGAAAGACAAAGGTGTCATGGAAATTTTTGGTTCTGCCACAGGTCATTTCTGAGACATTTTTCAGTCATTATTGTGAACGTCAATTTCTTCAGTGACACATAAGGCATACGAGTATATGAAATCTAATGTTTTTCCAAATACTAAGTTTTATTAAATATTGTAGTATACCCAGTATTTTGATTATGAATGTAAAATTATAAAAGCAACATATATGAAGTTGTATTTTCTCTTACCTTTGTTATAAATCGATCAATATAAAAATAATAGCTAAATAGATTATAGGCTCAAAGACAGTAAATAATAATTTCCTTTCCCTAGAAATTGAAATACTCCAGTAGAAAGTTTGCTTTTGTTAAAAGCTTAAAATTTGGGAATATAAAAGATATTTATTTTCTGTAGAGGAAGTAATAGCATCCTGAATCATTACTTAAGCTTCGTCCAAAGTCTTCAAATATACTTTGTGATATTTTACTTTCACCAGTTACGTATAAAGCTAATCAAGAAGTGGATATAATAGCTTCTACTTTAGGATAAGCTAAAGATAGGAAAATAATTATATTTTTATATAGAATGTGTCAGCTATCCTCTAAATGCCTATAGTGGTATCAAAGCTAACACATGCCAATTTAGCTAGGTATCAGCAATATCCTGGCAATTAGTGAAGTTACCACACAAGCCCCATGGTAGGCAGCACAAATTACATTCTTATCTTGTTCATCACTCTTCACAATTTTTAGTGGGAGAAAGAATAGTCCTTTTCAGGTTATCTATTGCTGCATAACTAATCACCCGGAAAACTCAGTGGTAAAAAATAATAATAATTGCATTAAGTTTCAGGGTTTATAGGGGACCAGAGCTAGGAAAGAGCTTGGCTTGGTGTTGCCAGTTCGGAGTCTTTCCTTGTGATTGCATTTAAGCCGTGGTTGAGATTGGGTAGGGAGAGGAGCAGAGGGTGGTAGGGGAGCAGGTGAAGGCTAATGGGGCATCTCTATCCTTTAAACTAGTGTGAGGGATAATGGGGCATCTCTATCCTTTTTAAATTAGTGTCAGAGCTAATGGGGCATCCCTATCCATTAAACTAGTGTCAGGGTCTCTCAGGGACTAGTTTGGGTTTCCTCACAACGCAGTGGCCTCAACATAATCAGATTGCTAATATGATGGCTGAAGGGTCCAAGGACCTGCAGTCCAGTGATCAAGATGATCAAGCTGTAGAAAGGGCTAGTGTTCCAGTGATCAAGATGATCAAGCCACAGAAAGGGCCAGTGTTCCAGTGATTGAGACGATCAAGCTGTAGAAAGGGCCTGTAGTCCAGTGATCAAGATGATCAAGCTGCAGAAAAGGTCAGTGTTCCAGTGATTGAGACGATCAAGCTGTAGAAAGGGCCTGTAGTCCAGTGATTAAGATGATCAAGCTGTAGAAAGTATAGTGACCTGCTACGGAAGATCACCCGAAGAGAGATGTCACTGCTTCCAATTTCTCACATATTAACAGTCTCTGACCGCTTTTAAGGGCTTTCTTGCTTAGATCAGATTCACCCAGGAAAATCTCTCTTTTGTTCAACTTAAAGTCAGCTGATTAGGAAGAATAATTACTCCTGTAAATATTGTTTATCTTTGCCATATTCTGGCAGCAAGGAGCAAGGTACAGGTCTCACTCACACACACTTAAGAGGAGGATGTTTTTGACAAGGCCTGGGACATTAGTGGCATCTTAGAATTCTTCCAACTACAAGTAATAGCATTCGAAATTAAAGTTTAAGACGTCCCCTGACTGCAAAATAATTTTAGGGTAATGATGGCCAATTGACTCTTTCACATATGAATTCTATCATTCCCTCTCTATTGTCACCACATTCTAGCCAAGAGGTACCTGTCTAGAATAACTGGTTGTACTTAACTGATGTTTTCCTAGTATATATTGTAACTGCTCCAATATACAAAGTTGCATTGTGTTCTGAATATGTTAGCAAACAACATTAAGAATCAAAATAAAATATATGGAATTGTTTTCCTTTTTTTCAGAATGTGCAGGCAAGCAAGAAAGACACAGAGTAACATTGAGGGAAATAGAGATCATTGTGAAAGGAGAAGCCTATGAATAAAAATTAGCTGGAATGTCAGTCATTATGTCAGAACAAACATCTTCTAAGAAGAAAATTCTGATTGATTTCCACATAATCACTCTGATTGTGGAGTCAGCCTGAGCCACACATGAGCCATCTCTTCCACTGCTGTTGACTGCGCCTGCAAACAACCAAGAAACATAAATCAGGGAGAGGAAATGACTAAAGTACGGATTTAAATGTTTCTATTTTTACAAGGCTGTAGGCTCCACATTTCTGTTGACGATTTTAATGATACCAGCAATAATCTGGGGCAGCCATCCTTGTAATGTCTCTTAACCTTTTCTGTCATTTATGGGAAGTAGTTTTCAGGTACTTCATGATCAGAGAAAGAACTCGTCCAATTTATTCTTTAGTATTTAGTTCAAAAGACAGCTATAAAAACTGGAGTTTTTTTTTTCTAGTTTCAAAGGATGCTGTTTTGAGAAAAATATTCTCCTAATAAAATTTGTGGGCCAGGCACGGTGGCTCACACCTGTAATCCCAGCACTTTGGGACGCCAAAGTGGGCAGTTGCCAAGGTGACAAAGAGGTCAGGAGTTTGAGACCAGCCTGGCCAACATGATGAAAACCTGTCTCTACTAAAGATACAAAAAATTATCCTGGCATGGTGGCACAAGCCTATAATCTCAGCTACTGGGGAGGCTGAGGTGGCAGAAGAATCACTTGAACCCATAAGGTGGAGCTTTTAGGGAGCCAAGATCATGTCACTGCACTCCAGCCTGGGAGACAAAGCTAGATCTTGTCTCAAAAAAATACACACACACACACACACACACACACACACACACACACACACACACACACACATGTATATGTAAATAATTTAATGAGTGGAGTACTTTCAAGGTAAGAGTTAGGAAAGGTAATTGAAGTAAACTATCACTTGAACCTGGGAGACAGAGATTGCAGTGAGCTGAGATCACACCATTGCTCTCCAGCCTGGGTAACAGAGCAAGACTCTGTCTCAAAAAAAAAAAAAGTTATTAATCTAGACAAAATATATACAACATTTAAACACATATAGTAATATATACAAAAGTTACACAGATCAAGTAAACAATCTCAGTATGAAGAAAGGCAAAAGATGCTTCTCAAAGATGAGTAACCATAAAGTCAGTGACCAGCTAAGATGATTAGGCAGACAGAAAAAAATACACACATATTTTATCTGTTCATTTATTCACCTAACATTAACATTTACTGAGCACCTTTATGTGCTCAATGTAGTAGTACATGGAACACTTAACATAACTTTAAAGACATATATATATACTTTAATCATAATTTTAAAATGTAACTCATCCTTGTTATTAAAGTGAGGCAACTTAATTTTATATCTTGGTGATACGGTTTGGCCATGTCCCTACCCAAATCTCGTCTTGAATTGTAGTTCCCATAATCCCCTGCTCAGTAGCAGTTAATTAAATCGGGGGGGTGGTAACCTCATACTGTTCTCATCATAGTGAGTGAGTTCTCATAAGATCTGGTGGTTGTATAAGGGGCTTTTCTCTCTTTGTTTAGTACTTCTCCTTCTTGTTGTCATGTGAACAAGCAAGTGTTTGCTTTCCCTTCTGCCATGAATATAAGCTTCCTGAGGCCTCCCAGCCTCAGGACTGTGATTCAATTAATCTCTATCCTTGATAAATTACCCAGCTTTGGGTATGCCTTTACTAGCAGTGTGAGAAAAAACTAATACAGTAAAGTATCAAGGGAGTGGGGCACTGCTATAAGGATACCCAACAATGTGGAATTGATTTGGGAACTGGATAACAGGCCTAGGTTGGAACAGTTTGGAGGGCTCAGAAGAAGACAGAAAAACTTGGAACAGTTTGGAACTTCGT